>JAYKQN010000001.1:21407500-21502500 GCA_036785175.1 Eupleurogrammus muticus
ATATAACAAAGACATTTGGGACTTCTTGCAACTCTTGTTGGACAAAATATAAAAGAGTGACTGTTTCAAATCATGTCGTTGGAGTTTCTGTACTTCAGTGTCATTTACAGCTACAATAAACCCTCATTTTTAACGAGCTGATATGAGCTACTATCAATTATCCAATATAATATCAGCCTGGCTGATATGTTTGAAGTGTCAAAAATAAAACCAAATATAAAGAAAGTTATCTTAACAGTGTGCAGATTTGTTTTGCCATAGAAAAATGTTTGTATAAATCTAAATAACATGAGCTCTTTTGAATCAAAATATTGTGAGAATGACCTTTAAATTGGACTTGTATGTAAAATACATTTATGAAACATTCATTTGTGCACAGAGTATTGTGTTTTTCTTTATCATTTCCTGTCAGCTTTGGGTTGTCTGCATGGTTTTAAACCATGTTTTTCACCATGTCTACATCTCACATGTAATTACCTGCAAAAATGCATGTTTTATTATGCTAATGGTGAGCAGGACACAATGAAAATTACTTGTCTCCCGTCATTTGCTGTAAACCTACACATTTTGTCATGAATATAAAGATGCATTTAGACATAGACAAGTATATTTCAGTATACGCAGCATCTTTTCTCTTCTATATAGGGGTAGAATTATTTTCATTAAATGTATATTCAGTTGGTCTGTAAAATAAAAAAGGGATCCTCGAACTATGTGTAGGCACCTCTAATAAACCAATTTTTTTGGAAAACATCTCAACTTATATTATTCAGCTTTATAGAAACTAATCCTGATTAATTAGCTCAACTGCCATTTGTTTCTTCCAATTACAATGTCGACTACATATTAATTACATAGCAAAATGTAATTAAAGCAAGAATAATAGGATATTAAAAACTCATTGATTCGTTTTTTTTAACAGATAGAGAGAGACAGCTCATTTATTTAAAAAAAAAATCAGTTTGTGAACCATAAACATCTCTTTATGTGCACACATTGCATTTATTCAATTATTCAGTAGGGGAATTTGAAGTAGAACAAGACAATGAGTGTCTTCTCGTGGTTTAAAGTGGAAGAAAAGATCAATAAAATACAATAATAAGCAGTAACAGTTGTGTTGATTACCATTTAGAAATTCACATTGAAAACGAAACGCGTTTCCCTTTTTAAAATTGTCTGCCTTAGAAAAAGACTGTTGACTACAAATGGCCTGCAAATACACATGCAGTGTGACATCGTAACAGCTCCCCAGGCAAATCCCTAAACTCATAGATTACGTGAGACTAGCAGATCAATATGAAAGGAAGGAGAGACCAGTCATTTAAAAGTTAGCACACCAAAAGGACAAAGACCCACTGAAACACCCAAAGGACACTCCTAAGACAGCTTCAAGTATTCCCTCCGACACTTGTTATCACTTCAAGTATTCCCACCGTGGACTTCAAACTCCAAACCTTCAAATTTAGTACGACCTCTTAGGCTGACAACATAAGCTATGATATAAGTGCAATCATAATTCATCTATACATAGAAAAATAATGATAACAATAAGTAGCAGTAATAGTTAAAACAATCACTTTACATTTCATTTTATACACAACCATGAAGTTAAAATCACTTTATACTGTGGCATCACATCCCCCCCCTGAGTGTAATGTTCAAGTTTAACCTTCTGTAGCTACGAAAATGCAAACAGGAACAGCAACCTTGGTTTGGTTATTTAAATAACATTAGCAATCAATAACAACGGCAACGATTAGAATCAGAGTGATTATGCCTTCCCACAGACTGCTGTGCTTGTGTATGACGGATCCATTATGTACAAGCTGCTGATCGTTCATGTGTCTCTGTCTCTTCAGGCTGTTCTCTGGTGTATGACACTCACAGACTTCATCCTGGAAAATAAACACGGGTGTCAAGAAACAGACAAGTTGCTCACCAAATAAATAAATTCAATGCTGATACTGAATACACATGATCACATTTCACTATGATGTATTGACCGCCCCCCCCCCAGCACCAGAAAGGATCAGCTTTCACCCACCTTGCTGTTTGAGCAGATCCTCCAGCTGGTCAACTCTCCTCAGGAACCAGCGACAATGCAGCTCCGGCATTTGTACAACTTCGGGTCGTGGGTGCGGATGTGGTTCCGTACATTCCTCAGTCGAAAGAAAGTCTTACTGCAGAGCTGCATGGTGCAGAGCGGGTGAGATAACACGTTAGTAGCACAGAAATAACCATTAGTGGTGGGGGCTAGGTAAAAGTACCAATTTTACAATTAACAATATGTCACCACAAGTGTATGTCCTGCATTCAAAATTTTAGTTCCAACCAGGCAGTAACACAGCTGATTTTACTAATCAACCATTAAAGCTCTTGCTGAGGACCTTCATTAGTAAAATCAGATGTGTTACTGCCTGGTTGGAACAAAAACCTGCAGCCACAGTAGAAATCCAAGACCAGGATTAGGGACCCCTGATTTAAAGTACAGTGTGTACATCTAGTTCTAAAGTGGCAGATTGTAACTAACTGACACTGCATCCAAAACCGCCTGCTTCCTGCCTACATAGTGAGCAACAATAAGGAATAAACTATCTAGAACATCCAAATACCTTAGTAGGCTTTCAACAAGTATGCAAACAGTCCCCAGAAGGTTCATTACATCCAGTCATTTTTTGCAGGATGCAAGCAAACCAAGCTACATTAGAAGTCCAAGAAGTCTCTGGGAGGTCAATAACTGTAGAAGAAGAACTTTTCAAATGGTCAAAATGGCGCGGTGCTAGTAGATTCAAATTGTTTCTTTCACTGGCTACCTATTGGTATAGAAGCTACTACTGTGGTGTTGGAGTAGTAGCTACTGGTTAGTAGTCAGGGATACTCAGGTTTTGGATCATGGTTTTGTACATCGCTTACTGTTAATGTTCAGATCGAGAGCAGAAACTGAACCGGCCTGTCCTGCAAAAAACAATACTGATGGCTGTGTGGTTAAGGCATGAATCATATGGACGAATAGGTCCTGAGCAGCAAGGCTCCAGTTTGACTCCTGGCTGGCCAGACAGTTTCTGGATGTCAATCCTCTACTCCAGAAGTCACCAACCCTGCTCCTGGAGAACCACTGTAGGTGCAGGTTTTTGTTCCAACCAGGCGGTAACACATCTGATTCTACTAATGAAGGTCCTTTAACGGCTCTAGTGATGGATTAGTAGAATCAGGTGTTACTGCCTGGTTGGAACAAAAACCTGCATCCACAGTGGCCTTCTAGGACCAGGGTTGGTGACCCCTGGTCTACTCTTGCCCCCTTTCCTGTCTCAGTACTTTTGACTATAAATAAAAGGCACAAAATGGTAAAAACAAATTAAATTTAAAAAAAAAGCAGCAAAATTTATAAAAATCTGATGCTGTTGTCTATTCCAAAAATACAAGGGATTTGCCACTGAAAGATAACATAGCAGCATAAACCGGATCCATTACTAGATCCGTTTTTTGAAGTAGGCGGGCTTAAGACCAGAACATCAAATGAACAGTAAACAGACAGTATGAGTCTGGTGATATGAGGTTAGTGTGAGTCTGTGAGAGCAGCCTGCTCATTCTCAAATACTGATGGAGACACAGCTTCAGCCCACACAGAGCTGAGAGGACATAAGCACGGTGACAGAAACGAGCCAGATATATATATATATATATATATATATATATATATATATATATTTTTTTTTTTTTTTGTTTCCACACGAACCAGTCTGTTTAACTTGGTTTATTTCCTCAGAATAATCTGGTGGGGGGAAATCTCTCTGCCTGTGTCATGGGAAGAAAAGCTGCTGGCGGGCACAGAAACAGCAGAAATCCTCTCCATGGTTCGTCCTGTAGTCTTTATGCTCCTCAACTCACGATTCCTGCAGTTGTTAGCTGGTTAAACCTTGTTTTAAAATGTCAAATCATAGTGTAACCAGAGCTATTCCCAATGTGTGATTGGAGTGGATCTGATACCAGTCACACCCACTACATAGCTGTGGACAGGTTTCCTAAGCAAATACTCTATGTTAAAAACGAGCCAAGTTTAACATGTGGAAAATAGTCTGTTACGTGCCATTTTTCTCCTAGCCTTAGCTCCTTGTCCACTTATTTTTCTTTTTTCCAAATTATGAATCCACAACAATGAAGCCTATTTTGAAGCAAAAACTAGTACCTAGGAGTACTGTGTGTGTGTGTGCCCAACTGTTTAACGAGCTTCTATATAGACTTGGTTTCACAAGAATAAATAAGGTATGTATGTACTGAGGAAAATTCTATTGTAGTGGAGGTTTAAAATGGGCTACAATGATAAAAGTCATGTAGCTGAAAATGCACTTAAATGTAGCCTCTAACTAATTTTTATTCATTTTTCATCACTGCTTCATAGACCAGAGCAGGTACTATGAGCCAATACTAATAGCAGAGCAGAGTGTACATCAATTTGAAGTACACTCTGCAATTTACTTGTATTGTTTAGTGCAAATAAAGAACTTTTTGAGCTCCAGTCGATGCCCCCCCCCCCCCCCCCCCCCTTGCCGTGGCTCTAGAGTTTTGTGGCTACACTAAGGTTTAGGAAAGTCAGTCCTTACCAGGCATGGCCAGTGCTTGCCCTCGATGTGCCTGAGGCGATGCATGATTAGAGCATCGCAATCCTTGTAAGAGGCCGGGCACTGCAGGCAGCTGTGGGCTGCCTTTGGGACTTTGGGAGCTTGACTCCGAGGTCCCCGGAGCTGCTTTAACCTTGCTCGGCGAACGCAGTCCAACATCACACAGCTCCTGCCCCTTGCAGCGGCAGGGAGGAGTTTACCTTGCTGCTGGAGAAGACATTTAGAGGGATTATGGAAGCGTTTTCTCAAGTTTCATAGATGCAGAATAGACCATTAAAACATCATTACACCATTATGTACATGCAAAAGATGGCCTATAGTATCGGCATCTTCAGCTACCTTTGGCATGGTGCGTGTGGCTTTTGACCCACTAGATCTGGCCAGATGAGTGTTGTTTCGGGAGTTCGGCCTGGGTCTCTGAGCTCTGCTTTGGCTCACGCTCCTCTCTTCCCGCTCCCTTTTCACTGGGGGCAGGCCAGGTGGTCCTCTGGCTCTCAGCGCTCGGTGGTGGGACTCGTCCGCGCCAAATCTCTCCCCACCTTGTGACACAGAGCGCGTTAGGCAGATATCCACGCTCTCCTCCTCTTTCTTCAGTACTGCCATGGGTGCCCCGGCTGGCCGACAGAAGCTGAACAAAAAGCCAGAGTCCAGTAGTTTGATCGGGGGCTTGCTCTGACGCTTGCCCAGGTCTGGAGAGGGAGGATCAGAGAACGCTCCGACCGGCACAGGATCTGCAGGCTCCTCTTTGATGACTTTATACAGAGGATGGTTGTAGATGGATGGCGGAGGTGTGTGCTCTGATAACCGGAACCTTTGGGATTCATTATCCTTTACTTTGACTCTGGAGTCCATGACCCCCCTCAGCGCCTGGCTCCCCATCTTCCTGCCCTCCTCTCTGGGCTTGCACTTTGACTTCTCCCCCTCTCTGGTGGAGCCCCGCCGGAGCTTGGCCTTCGTCGCCTGTCGGCTGCTGTTGTACCGCAGCGTCCTGACAGTCTCTACAGGGATATTATTCCTGGCCGGCGTGCTCTGTGGGGGTGTGGCTCTACGAGGCGTGTGGCCACAGTGATTGTGGGACGGAAGAGGGAGACCTGAGATGGAGTACTCTGCTGGCTCTCTTTTGATCCTAACTGCATTTCTTACAGGGGTTTTGCTGTTGGTGTGTCGCAGCGGCTGCTGGACAGCAAAGTGGACGCCGTCTCCTTTCCTCACTGACCGTCTGAGTTCTCGTCCCCCGAAGGCGGGCTTGGACACGGGCTGGAACATGTCTGGTAGCGTCCCTTTGCTGCGCATGCTCCTGTCACTTGGAGGGATGTGTTGCGGACCGCTCTTTTGCCTTTTGGTTGTAATCTGCACTGTACGGACTGAAACCCCAGGCTTGCCTTTCACTGACTTGAGGATGCGAGAGTTCACAGGGTCGCAGAGGGGAAGTGAGAGAGTCACAGCCCCAAACGGCAGTATCGGGGAGACAGGGCGGGGTTTCCTCCTCTTGGTCAAAGAATAGTTGTTGGCCTTCAGCTTCCTGAGTCGTTTTTTCTGTCTCCAGCCGATCAGATCCTCTGGTCTAGGGAGGAGGGCGGTCCTCTGTAGCCCCAGAACGTTCATCAGCTTGTACTTCTCCTGAGCTCGTGCATAGTCCTCTTCATCCTCTCCGAGCTCTTCCGGCTCCGGCTTCACTCTTACAGGACTGCACACCTTGCTCGGTCTTGTTCGGGAGGCACAGGAAAGCCGCGTGATGGAGTGAGGCTTTCTGGTCCGTCGGGGGCTTTCTGGCCTGGGCAGCAATCTCTGAACCTCCTGGGCGGCTCCAGGAGTAGAGCGGAGTAGACGGCTGTTTGATGGTGACATGGGTGAGTAGTTCTGTGACTGTGAGGTGGCGATGGCACCTCGAGGTGCCGTGGCTTTCTTGGAGGAAGGAGATTTGAAGTCCATGAGCTTCATCCTGTGTGAGGGACTCTGAGGGAGGCCATTATGACACTGGGATATTGCCATTCTGCGTAATTTGCGCCCCGGACTTCCCTCTAAAGACTCATCTGATGCATTCAAAATTAAACTGAAGCCGTCATTCATGTCGTCCTCCAATTCCGAAACCCTTTTGCTTTTCCTCTTTTTCCAATGATGCTCGTTGCATGTGCTGGCACAAACTGAGGCAAAGTCCTTGCCGGGCACTTGATGCTGTTCTTGCTCTTTCATGAGAGCAGAGCAGGCTTCCACTGCGGGCCACATGCCTAGGTGGCGGGCCATGGTGATGACTTCAGGTAGGTCCTCCTGGCGAACACACAGCGTGGAGGAGTAGGAGAAATCCAGCAGAGATAGAAGGCTGTCCTCACAGAAGCCTGAGGGAGGAAAATAGAGCTTTTAATTAGGTAGCTGAACCTTGGTTGATCAATATGATGAAAGCGACTCATTGAAAAGACGAGATCAGAGAGATAGAAAGAAGAGTGGGAGTAAAGCATGAATGGGACAGTGGCATTTAAGACGTTTCAAAAAGTTTACTTCTGCTCCCATCTGATGATGACACACATCAAACATACTTTAATGGTCTGAATACAAAAACAAATACCCCTTTTTCAATCCTTATTTTTTTTAAGAGGAAAAATACACATCTGGATGGAAAAGTTTCCCTGTGGTTCTATTAATCCAAAAAGAATAGGGTCCTCATCCTTGAAGCCTTTTCCTGTCTTAAAAGTGAAATGGTTCTATTAAAGCAGAGCGTAAATCACACATGTGTAACATCTATCCATCAATCACATCCTCACACTCTCCTGCCAGGCAGTGGTGAATTTATTTTCTCTACTAGATAACGCTACCTTTTTTCCCCCCAGACTTCATCTGTGACAGCGGTAATTCTTGGCTGTTTGATAGATCAGTCTGCAATCTGTTACTGCAGTAAAAACGTCAGTTGACGCTTTGGACTCCTTGTCACTCGTCATTCATTTATGCCCTCTGTGGCAGAGAAAGGGGGGGGGGAAAGGGCACATGACTTCTGTAAATTAAATTGAGGTAAAACACTTTCAGGGCTGACAACTCCAAAAGAGTTGATCTGAAGCTTACATGGGGCTTTAGCAGTCAGAGTTAGTCATGACAACTGGATATCTGCCACGATTTAGAACATCTGCCAGCATATTTATGATATAGGGGGTTCAGGGCAAGGAGGTGCAGGTGCCACTGCCTGGTCTCTCCAGCACCAGCTATACACAGACTGACAAAACACTGGCAAAGTCAGTAGCAACAAAAGACAACAGGTCTGAGAAGGAGAAGCATACAATACTTTTAGATTCTTAATAGAAGTATGGTACACCTATTTCAAATTTGAATTACTGGCACTGCACTTTTAGGATTATGTGATAATTTCTTTGACAGTCCATCGCCACAGGTGTCACCGCTGCAGTATAAAGGTGCAGACGGCTTGATGAAACATCAAATGCAAATTGGATGCAAATATCTGCACACTCTGCTGAATGTTTAAAAAAAAACAAAAAAACAAAACAAAAAAAAACTAAACATTTGTGATTTGAATTTCACCTTTATGATGTAACACTTGAAGCTTTGAAGCATTTAGTACAGTGCTTGTCAAAAGCATAAAATTTCCTCTGTTTTATGGACAGTGTTCCACTGTCTGTGCACTGTGGTGGATGTATAGTGACAAAAAAGAAGAACTTTGGCACATAAAAAACTAACTTCGAAAGATTGATTTTACTCATTTGGACAACTGAAGCTTCATTTCAGCTTCAGTTAAAGTATTTTTTTGTGCAGAAGGACTGTGCATGTTGTTCTCTATCACTCACTTTCCAATTATCTTGTGAAGAAATCTGTAAGGGTCGGTATGAACAAATCTCAGTTTGAGTTAATTATTTATTTGTTTGAAAGATGCTGTGCTCTTACTGAGGCGAGACAGTGAAGATTGAGGGTTTACAAGTGTCTGGTCTTACCAGTGAGATCTATGTCCGCTTTAATATTTGAGTCCATCTCTGTAAAGATTTCCTGGAAGTGATCACTGACGGCTGCCAGGACGGCTCTGTGGGCCGAGTAGGATTGCCCATTAGTCCGCAGGGTGATGTCACAGAACATCCCCGCCTCCCGCTGACTCCTTAGCTTGCTTAGCATGTCAGTGCTGTGTGACGCCATCGTCTTTGTGACACATCCCCTAACTCCTGGTGTCTGAGAGGTCAAAGCAGCAAGACAAAATAAATAAGTGTGAATTAAAATTTGTGATATGCAGAAAAAAAAAATGTGGAGCTGAATGTTTTATAGGATGGAAAACACCCTCGGGGCAGCTTTAGTTTCAGATCAGCCTCTGTGAGCTGTCCTTACCTCTGTCCTCTTGCTGTGCTGGCTCAGACACTCTGGGCAGCTCAGGACAAAGTCTCTGATCTGGAAGTACATCCCTGTGAAGAAAACAAGTGTTTAAACAGTAAGCAGACAAAAAAGCCAGGTACTAACTTCTGAAGCTGCTGCCAAAGAATGATAGTTGTCTTATCCTAGTATTAAGAACTTGGTTTTGTTTCACCCTTTAAGAAAACCATGAGCTGAAATGAATTACCTCACAAAAAAGGGAGAAGCCATAATTAAGGGCTTTCAAATATGCCTGAGTAGGTTTCTTGATCTTTGATTGATTTAATCAGTGTGTCTGTGTGTGTGTGTCTGGTTTACAAAAAAAATGAATACAGTGCATTGTTAGATGGAGATAAGCTAACCAGATGACTTGTTCTCATAAATTTAACCTCCTACTAAGGACCAGAACCACATGCTGTACTACTATGAAGTCAGATGAAAGGCAAGTCATGTTCATACCCTCCCACCAGTAGTTCTCAGCCACACATTTGTAGGTCTCCTCCAGGGAGTGGTGGCGTTGCCCTGCCCGCCGTCGGTGAAAGGTGGAGATGGCCTCATGCCGCCGGTCCTCATCCAGAACCTCCCGGTAGTTGATGAAGCCCTTCTCCAGCTTTTTGCGGTACAGCAACCCGTCAATCACCTCAAAGTTTGGCGACCACAGCCCTCTTGAGTCCCTAGCGGACTCCATCTCCCAGATCCTGGCCCGGTCTCCATCCAGCCGACGTCTGGAGAGACTGAATCTTTCTGCTTGTGCGTAATGTGTGTTGGTGTGGGCGCAGTGGCCTGCCATTTTTTTTTTTTATTTTTTTTTTTAAATCGGATTAATATTACAGATTAAAAACAAAAGTGTAACTTTGATCAATCTTTGGAACACCACATACACTTCGCTATTGCTCGGCACAGACCACCGACCCAAACAGCCTGTCCAGCACACACTCTGTCTGGCTGCTAATGAGAGCTCTTGTCCCATTGGCTGCCTATACAGCCAATTAGTCGAAGTTGACCATACAATCTTTATGGCTCTTTAAAAAACAAACAAACACTTCTTCCTAACTGATGCCAAAAAGAAGAAGAAACAGAGTGGGCATGAGATGGGAGAGGAGGGTCCTTGTGTAGTCACCCAACTGTCACAGATGGCATCACTTTTCCTCAATAATAGTTTGGGCAAACATCATCATCCTCATCCTCAACATGAAATTTTAATATGGCTCCACTTTCGGATTCTCTGCTCACGCGTGCTGCTTTTGCGTTTTCACGCAACAACACCGCCGGAAATGTTTGACCGTCCATCTAAAAGCGCCGATAATAAAACGCAGCCCACGGGGAATATCGCGCCAAGTGATGCAAAGTCTTGTCGCCGCCTCCGTGTTAATAAGCCTCACCGCCTGCCGCTCGCGTCCAGCCCGCTTCCCATCCGTTTCAGGGTTCGGGAGTGGCCTCCGGGGACGGCTGACGGCGGGCGGCTTCACCCCTGGCGTTAACTTGAGATTTCTTTTCGCCAACTCGAGTCGGAAGCAACATGATGACGCAGCTATCAGCTCAGCATCGCCACTTTGAACGACCTAAAAAAAGCGAGGTTGTCTTTAACAAATGTAGCAAAAAATCACCACCGGGTCTCCTCAAAAGCGAGTCAACAAGCGCCGGTTGGACACCCGAAATAGTTCATACCGCTCTCGTTGCCTCAGAGCCGGTCTGACGGTCTAATAGTCCACATTTCTTAAACTCGTAACCTTCTGTTTGTTGCTAATCAGCAGCATAGCAGAGCCAGCTCCTCCCCGCCTTCACACAAAGGCTATTAGCAGAAGCTTTAAAGAGCCTCGGCCAGGCGGGCCTGTGATTGGCTGAGCGAGCTGTCACTCGACCGAGTTTGCTTCCCCTCGCATCAAGGTGGGTTGCTCGCACAAGCCGCTAGTGATACTAGTGCTCGCTTCACTTGCAGTTCAGTCAAGTTATAAATCAAACACTCGTTTTATTCAGAATGCAATATGCAGTAGTTTTTTTTTGCAAATGGCATATCGTTATTTAGCTATATAACAGCAAATTGATAGATCAATCCAGATTTTGAAGTGCATAGCTGTCACTGTCATCTCAATGTCTAGTAAAAGAAAGCTGTAACATAACTTTAATATTGTCATTAATATAATGGCCTTAGTCACTTTTTAACGAAAGTGAGTTTTTGGCCTAAATAATCTCTGCCACGTCTGGCAACATCATCAACATTGCCTTAATCCTGAGATGAAAGGATATAATCTTTATGACCTATAGGACAATGGCCTTTTCTATTTAGGCTATTTTATTTTTTGCCTACGTCAGTTTTTTTTGCCCAGGCCAGGATAAGATGATAATTAAAAAAAAAAATCTTTTATGATGCTGGCTGCTTCAAGAACCAAAAATCTATGGTGCAGAAAAACATGATTCTTAAAATCATTTTCTGCTGGTGGGTGATAAAGGCATTAGGCTATACTGTTTTGTAGTAATTTGGTCCAAATTTCACAAGTTATACTTTAATAATAATTTTATATAAAGTGCAGTACATGACAGTAAAGTCAATAAATGTGTAGCCAAATATAAAGAAAGGAAGGTTCAGGATCTTTAGTCTATTAAACAGTTTTTTTTGTGTTTTCCAAAAAACTTAAACTATTTTAATTGGGTGATCATGTTATCGTCTATTTATAATGTTTTGATTTTTTCTTACTTATAGCTGTTATTTATTAAGAGTCTAATTCTACAAGTCTTTAAACCAAAACTCCCCATTTTGGCCTAAAAAATATTAATTGTTAATTACTTTCAGTAGCCGATGTCCACATCACAACATTGCTGTGGCATTTTCTTCCCTGAGAAATAATTGTACAGTTTATGCAGAATCAGTCAGAATCTGGTAAAGATTTTGGGAATTGTAAAGATATGCTGTAAATATACTGTATAAAATGAGCTCAGAGTTTGTACCGCAATGCATCCTCTGTAATATTTACTGTTTTCTCGAGGTTTATTAGATTAATTAGAATAGTTTTAATCTAGAATACACAAGGATACAGTAATACTGTATGGCAAGTGAATGTCATTCAACCACAATTTACACTATATTGCAACACTTAAGACAGTTTAAAGAAAGAAACATTTCTATTTATGTTATTCTTAGTTGGTTCGTGTTAAAAGAAGCAGACTGTGTACATAATTCATTTAGTTTTTCACATTGTATAATGAATCATACTTTATACACACACCTGAAATGCTTGAAAACACATACTGCATTGATTCAGTTGTATGTCCATTCAGCAATAAGCAGAGGAATGTGTCCTATTATGAAGTGTGTATACTAAAGGCCGGCATGTGATTTAATATTTTGTATTTTGTCTGTAAACAAAAATATTGTTTAAAGGTATGATTATAGTCACCTCAGCTGTTCTCAAGAAGAATCTGGCATAAGGAAAATAATAAATTCAGTCATCACATCATTACTGCAGCTACCATCGAGGTTATGAATTTGGATGTTTTAGAAACCTCAGGGTAGTCTATGTTTCCACAAGAAGAAAGATACACATGCTGGGTACTTTTACTGGATGATGCAGTATATTAAGATGAAGATTTCATGTTTATACTTGACTACTTTAAGGTCAGTAAATGAAAAGTCCTCTTATTTCTCCACCAGTAAACCAGTGTCAACATCATGAAGGCAGCATTTAGGTATTCATGTAGTGCATTCATATCTATTTTATAGTATAAGTTAAGTGGATAATTAAATATAAAAAATCTAAATTAAATAGGTTTTTGTATAGTCACTATAATCAGAGCTAAATTAGTTTAGGATGAGTATAAAGGCAGCCGGCAAGATTCATTTTTCTGAGAGACATTTACATAACAGTCAGTTGCTTTTAATTAGCATAGGTTATACAATATATAATAGTATGAATCATCCCACAGTTCTTCTTTACAAACCACTTACACATGTCCTGTATATGAAACATTCTTTATTAGACAATGAGAAATTTTTAAGCCTGTCGGTCAACAGTGCTCAGCAAATTGAGACTAGGTTTATATATTTAAAACTCACACAAAGCACTAGACCTTGAAGTGCTTGTTTTCTTCTTCTTCAGGTTTGGAGTGCAGTTTCACAATCACATGGTTTTGATGCGCAAGACAAATCTTTCCTCTTTACAGCCCTCTGGCTTCGAAATGTCACGAATGAAATAAAATACAATTATCTCATTAGCTGATAACTTTATCATGTACAACACACACCTGACTAAAAGAATTAAAAAACATTAACTGCAATACAATTTGTGTTATAACCTAGTACACCATATACAGTCATGCTATGTATCAACCCAAACACAATGCCATTGCACTACCACACATACATAGGGAGTCTCAATTGTTAAGCCTCTTTCACTATTCCTGTTTTGTATACCCAAGTTTGCCATCATAGCTCTATACTGTTCATAGTAAATATTAAGCCTGGGTGACACTGTCCTTTGCTGGGGGGTCACTGGTCTTGGGGCGTTTGGACTCTGGAGGCTGGCAGACTGGATCAGATGGAGGAGAGGGACGTTCTGGAGAAAGAAAAATGAAAAGATCAGTGACAAGAAGGGTTATACATGAGGTGACAGCCTGTGATGGCTGTATGGAATTTGCAAGGGGACATAATTCACTTCTAAAACCACAGTCAGGAACCTAAATGAATGTTGAAACATGGTTTTCTTACTTTATTTATTCCTTCTGTCCAATACAGAGCATTAGAAGATCCCTTTGTAATACACTTACAATGTGAGTGATGTGCTCAAATGTATTTTATGAGTTTATTTGAAGCTCCACTGTCCAAATGAGTCAAATCAAGTGGATATCGTTCAACATTAGTCTTTTTAGTGCCTGTTGACTCTATACTTCCACCACGGCTAAACAGGGAAATGCATTCTGAGGAAAACAATGAGGCAATGTGATACTAAAATGACAATTAATGCGGCAAAAATAAGTTTGATGTGAATTACTCAGATTCCATATAAGCTTCATACAAACTTTTTCATGCTTTTGTGCACAAAAATGGATTTTGACCTCTATCACATACATTAAAAGCACATTAGAAGGGGATCTTTTAAGAGGAAGTATGAACATAGCTACCATAGTGGTGGACTAGACCAAAAACCCCCCCACTTACCATGTTTAGCCTTTTCGGTGGAGGGGGGGGTGCTGAAGAGGGAACAGGCAGAACGGGATGCAACAGGAGTCAAAGATACTCGTCTGGAAACAAGAGAAGAGAGGAAAAAAAAAAATTGTATCATATGCAGTCGTTGCTGGTAGTAAATCTAGCCAGGAGTAAATTGTCAAGAGTGACACACTGAGGTACAGATACAAAGCAAACACAAAAGCATGCACCGAGTTGCTATTGTCTATGAACCGTCTGCCAGAGTTCTTATTTTATAGTCAGCGGGGGGTCTAACGAATCCCTTGTACCAGACAGAGCTTTGTTCTCACTGCCAGAGCTCACGTAAACCAAACAATGTGAGCTCCTTAAAAGTGATTTTTAGAATATTGAAAAGTCTTATAATAGCATTTAACACATTTTAAGTCCTCTGTTACTTAACACTCATCTTTATAAAACTGCATCTATTGAGATAATCAGCTTAGCTTCTTAACTTATTTGGAAAAGACGGTTATTTAATTAATGATCCTAAACTTATTCTGTATATATGCATGTATATATATTCCTTGTGGATTGTTGTCTACCAAGTGATTAGCTTTTTTGCTCATTTTGTATTTGTTGTATAATGTTTTAGTTTTTTTTTTTCTCCTTAGTTTAAGAAGAGGCCAGTTGTATAAGCTTGTGGCTTTGTGACCTCTTCCAACTCATCTTTAATTTCCCCCCATATTATCTACATTTTTATACATTTCTCATTTGTGAATAAAAAAAGGTAGATTCAGGATTTGCTGTGTACACTGTCTGCTGTCAATACACATTTAAATATTTATATAAATTTGTAGAGAACGTTTACATTAAGTTGTTTAAATGCACTTAGTGAATTTGAACATTTATCTCACTATAGACAGTAAAAAAAAAAAAATCTGCTGCATAGTTGCTGACCATATGACCCCTGACCTCGACCATTCATCAACCCCCAGACTTTTAAGATGTTACACAATTTGTGCCTGGCTCAAAGTTCAAGACTCATGGTGACTGAGCCTTTTCTATTCTAGCTCCCTCTGGAGGACACATTCTACAAGGACAAGGTTTGATCAAATTACATAAAAAGCACACATAACAGATGTGATTGACTCACAACAAACATTATTGTATATTATTAGGGCTGAAAAAATGAGTCACTTATTTAAGTGGTTTCCAGCCATTTACTAATAATTTCATATCAATCAAGATGTTCCTTCAAGAAAATTCTGTGGTTCTAGCTCCTCTTGTGAATATTTCCTGTTCTCTCTTACAGAAAACTGAATGTCTTTTAATAGTGGACTACCAGTCCAATCTAATTGATAATGAAAATAATCAGTAGATGCAGCCCTAACAGTACAGCACAAACAAACAGAACAAGTAGGCACAGGTGCTTAAATTATCAAACAATACTGTAGAAAATTACATTTGGATTAGCATTACATATTTTAAGCCAATTATCAAGACTAAAAGTTTAGTATTATGTTGCCGCTTTTATTATAATTATAACTCAAATATTTGAGTTGTGGAATGTTGTTTAGATGAAACACAGTAGATTCAATCTCCCTCTCACTTGAATTTACCTTGGGATGGGACCCTTCGGTGTGGTTGCACCCTTAGGAGTCGTGGGCACAGAAGTGTTGCCACTGTTAAGGACTTTAGGTGTGGAGGGGGTGAGGGGGATGATCCTCGGCTGGGTTTTTGAGGAGTTCGTGGGGGTGATACGGTGCTGGGGAGTAGAGGGTGCACTTGTGCTTCCAGATGTGGGTGTCTGAGGAGCTGGAGGGCCTGTGGTCTTTGAGGCAGCTGGCTTCCCCCAGCCCTCCAGGGTGTTCAGGGTGATCCGGCGTGGCTGAGGTTTAGCCTTGGCACTTGGGATGCTCTTCTTCTCCTCTGGGGTAGCGACAGAGGGAGTGGGCACAGAGGGGGTGTCTTTGCAGGATGTAGGAGTTGAAGCTGAACTTGGTGCCTGGGACACAGGAGAGGAGTTCCTGGCTGCCTTCTTGCCCTTTTTCTCAAAGCCGCTGTTTGGGACAAAGACCTCCAATGTGGGCGGCTCCTTCAGTGGCGTACCCAGCTCCCCGGGAGAGAAGGACAGGAAGGAGCAGTAGCCGTCGGTGGAGGACACCGCCAGGAAGGAACCATCACGAGACCTAAACAGGATATAACAGGAACATGTGTCAGAGGAAGGCCATTGATATGTTGTATTTTAAATAAACATGGCCTACTGCTGCTGTCTGCTCATAGTTGATTTTATATTGCTTTATGTGTGACTGCAGTGATTATGTGTGAGGCTCTGAGCACTGACAGGTTAATTTACCATGTTAGATCACTGAGCGTGTGGTAGTGTATGTTGGACACCAGGCCGAAGGGATGGGACTGCTGCGTGTCATACAGGAAGATGGAGTCCTCAGATGCTACAGCAAACACCATACGATATGGCAACTGGAACACATTGGGAAGCGCCTGGACAGAATCCACTGTGAACAGAAATGGGGGGGAAATAAAGAAAACATACAAGTAAACCAAACAGGGCGCAGAAGGCAAAAAAAAGAGCAGCTTCATGATTTATTGTTGGCGGTTGTCCTTGCCTTCTCCCTTCTTGGTCCTCAGTTCAAAGTAGACGGGGCAGCAGCGCACAGCAAGTGTAGCTTTAGTCGGGCAGGGCAGGTGGGCGATGGGCCTAAAACACAAAGGGAACGATTTGGAAATGACAACTAACATTAAATAGTCAACACTACTCAACATGTGGATGTGTTGATTTACCTCTTGAGGTTCTTCCTAGAAAAGATGTAAGTGGTGTTCATGATGTTATCTCCAACCTCCACACATCCAGCTGTAAAGCAAAAGAAATTACTTCACTTGCATATCACAAGACTGATTTTTATCAGTTAAAGGCCAGGTTTTGGGGAAGCTGTGTTTTGTACCTGGTGCAAGCAGAAACGATCCATCTGGAGTGAATGAAAGGCGTCGAAAGAACGACCTCATACTGTCGTCGTGGAACATTCTGTACTGTTTGACCTGCAGAGAAATACAGCATGGAGAACACATGGGTAAGAATGTACATGTTTAATTTCATTTCAGAATTTTTAGGACCAAATAAAGCTGTACAGTAACTTTAAAACCTACACTGACCTCTCCTTCTGCAGGTGTCCCAGAGCTCATTTTAGTTATACAGCAGGCCTTCTTCTTGGTGTGAGCACCGTACACACGCATCGCTCTGAAAGGGAACACAAAATGTCTTTAAAGACTGACACTAACCAATTAACAGCAAATATTAAGATGTGAACACATGACTAAGGCATGTCAAGTATGGTTTGATACAGGATATCTAAATCTGTGTTCTGTCACACCTATCACAGCTGAGAGTGGCAACAAACTGCCCCAGAGGATCCCAGGTAACCCCCTGCACATAGCTCTTATGATCATTCAAGATGCACAGTTTCTGTCCTGAAACAAAAAGAAAAGTGCAGAGCTAAAATTATATACAGTAAGTCCTACTGTATCACATTCTGAGTAGTTAAATAATACAAATACTTGAAAACCTTGACAGATGAAACTAAAATGAATTCATTCAACACTTGGCTTACTAATGTTTATGACAGATCAGCAAATGAGCCAACCTTTGTTGATGTCCCACATAATAGCCGTGTTGTCTACAGAACCAGACAGCATGAAGTTTCCATCCCGGGTCCAGCTGATGTCATACACATCCTCTATGTGTCCCCTAAAAGCACCATCATCCACAAAATGATTCACAATGTACAAGTAAGTGCATCATTGTCCCATAAATTTGGGCACAATGCTGAAACAAATGAAAATAAAGTATGCTCTAAAAATATTTTACTTCAAATGCAACTATGGTTGAACTCTGCTTTCAGGTCAGACAGAAAACTATTACCTAAAACTAACTAAAATATTAGAATAATTCATGGTCCATAATATTTAAATAGAGAATATAAACTGCTATACATACAAAAAAAACACAGAAAAAAAGACAATTCCGAGGGCTCTGTAACAAAAACCTCACCCTCCTCTCTAGGCTAATTATTTATAACTAAAACCAGCCTGCTCAGTTAATGGATAAATCGTTAATTCTGAAAATCCCTATACAAGAGTTATGAGAGTGAATTATTATTCTTGCCTAAGTGTCTTGACCACAGACCAGCTCTCCTTGTTGAGCTGAGCATCTTCGTCCTCCTGGAATACGGGGCCCTGCTCAGGCTCCTTACTGTCATTGAGCTTCCACAGCAGGATGGCTGCATCTGTACCAAACAGCATGAAATTACTAGACACTGTTTTTTTTTTTTTCTTTCTTTAATTCCTGTTTCCCTTCGTAAATACATCATCTGTGACCTGTCAAATTTCATATAGCAACAAGTTAAGCTTGTACCTTTAAATTAGCTTACATTATATATTTATGAGTGTTTTATGTAGAACATACCATCTCCTCCTGAGGCAAGCATCTCTCCATTGGGGCTAAAGCGCACAACGTTGACAGCCTTGGTATGCCTTGCCAGATTAGACAGAAACTCCACCACTGCCTTCCCATCAGGACACATGTCAACCCGCCACAGCTGTACCAACAACAGGGCAAAAGCAAATTACACACTCTGTAAACAGCTGTTTTAAGTAAAATAAGGAAAGTTATTTTAAACATGCAGGTGTGTTTTGGAAAGTGATACACTTTTCAAGTCAAAGTCAATTTTATTGTCAATTTCTTCACATGTACTTGACATACAAAGGAATCAAAATTGCATTTCTCACTATCCTATGCGTTTTTCAATCATAAGACTATATTATTAAAGTAAGGAGGTTTAAGGTCTACTTGTTTTTGGTGTACATATATTAAGATACTCTCTGCAGAACTATCCACATCCTGTCACCTATCAAACTTTTTTTTACTGCTTGTTATTATAGTGAGTAATAAATAATAGAGAAAAGTGTGTCTGAATAAGAGCTTAAATTTTTATTTGACATGTTTTCCTCCAACAGAAGCAGTGAGGCTCACCTCCCTTTTGTTTCTACAGTAGCCTCAGTTTGGGTCTCTACTGCATCATTATTTAATGCAAAACAGCAAAACCCAGAATGGTCCAAAATAACTTTGTTAGGATTTAGTAATTTTTGACATGTTTAACCATCCGGATGAATAATGTTTCCAAAGTTGCCTCTCTTGTATGAAGTGCTACTATGTTCAAATAATTTTCAGTATCACAAAAATATAAAAAATAACATTAACACTTATTTTAGGACATACAAAAAGAACATTTCCAGCTTCCATGAAAAAAAATTCAGCAGTTTAAAATCTTCTTTTATATTTAGAGGTACTGACATTTTAAGGAGCCTTTACCAAATGACTTGTATTCACATTTCAGCAGCCGTCAAAATGAGTGGGTGGTCTTATTTCACAGCCTGTGTTAGCAGGAACATCAAAACTTATAATATTTTCAATGTACGCACTTACTACTCATACTGTGTGTATAACATGTCACATTAATGAAGGCAGGACTTATTGGGGTTGCAGTTATCAGACCCTACACAACACGGTAATTAAGAGAATATTGGGGAACCCCTTACCCTGACGGTGGTGTCTACTCCAGCTGTGGCCAGACGGTGCGTGCGTCCATCACAGCTGTGCTGGAAGTCCAGGCTGTAGACGGGCTCCTTGTTGTGCCACACGATCTCACAGGTTACCACCTTCATTTTCTACACACCGACCTCAGGGAGGAAATAAAACACAATTACATTTGGCTACTTCATAACGTCGACGTCTTAAATTGACTGAATAGCTGCCACATAAAAATAGATATTTTGACCGTGATAGTTGTAGCAAGCTGGGTTAGCAATAAACAGGGTTAGCAATAACTTCAGCCTGGTTCGTTGTTATGTAGATGTCATTGATGGATACAACGAAAAATCTGCATAAAAGTGACTTTAACTGCGCGTGTACGTTATGCGGATCACAGACAAAAGGGAAATAAAGATGTGTCAGTTGTATTCGTTTATTCATTTCGAAATCATTTTGCCGTGTTTTACCTTCTCTGTTGTCCAGCTGAAAACTTCAGTAATTTCCCGCGTACGATTCGTTCACGACTTCCGACCGAGTAGGCTGCTGTGATTGGACAACATTGCAAAAGAGGCGGTGACTTTTCTTCTTCCCCTTTTATTGTAGTTTAACGGCGTGAATAAGTTCACTGATAGATTACTGACACCTACTGGTCTATAGGGAGGCTCACAGAAGCTGCATTAACAAATCCATGGAAAAACAACTCCCTCAGTTTATTGTCATCCTCTCTGTGTCCTCCCTACACCCCACAACCGCTGGCAGAGTTTTATTTAGTGCACCGTCACACCGTGCTCTGACCTTGACATAGTCAACACAACTTCCTCTCTGCTGTGTTTGCTCCCGATCCTGTTAACGCACTTCTGAATTTGATACAGATGTCTCCTTCCTCTTTTCTGTCCCTTCTATCTTGCCACATTTATTTTTCCCCATATCAACAATTTTAATCAATGGTGGAAGAAGCACTCAGAACAGATCTAAATGTAGCAATACTACAATGAATAAATACTCCATTACAGTAAAAGTCCTGCTTTTAAAATCTTGCTTAAGCAAATGTACAAAAGTAAAATATACCTGAAGTATTACAAGAAAGAGTATTCATTATACAAATGGATAATTTCAGTTTGTTATGTTTATATTACATATTATATTTTTTGTCTAAAATGTAAGTCAGGCTACTTTCTCCTGTTCAAAATATAATGAATTGATTCAGAATGTCTCATCTCCCCTGCCCTTGCGAGTCAACTTTTACCATAACATCTATCACAGGCCATGATAACTACTAAACTGATAATCAGCATGATGATCATGTGCTTCCAAAATCAAAGACTGATTGACATTATCCAGCATGCACACTTTAAACAAGTAGTATAAATATATTTTCTCTACTACTAGTGAAGTACAATGGGTTTTGTTCCGGTGAAAACCTGCATTTCCAATCAAGACCACATTCCACCTCCTCATGAAATGCTCCTTGAACTGCTGATTGCATGCTCTACTGTCTGCCACCATTCCTCTCTTTTCAAGATCATATGAGAGTCTTTTTCTTATCATACTTTGCATTATTTTGCATATGTTTGATGTTAATGCTTAGTGCAGTTAGACAGAACCTTACCAAACTTTCTAATGGGAAATCACAAGTGTTTCTTTTCATGCAGTCAGTGCAGGCCATTTTTATAATGCTCCTTCTCCGAGATGCTTAAACATAACATACTATATTTGATATTTTCCTGTGGAGAGGCTGTCGTATATTTTTTTTATTGGTCTCATTATCTTGGCCAAAGTATGTGGTGGGTGAATTATTCCATCTGTTTCTACCCTCTTGTCTGACACCTGGATACCGACTCATTTCTCTCTCCCTGGCCTTATCCCAATCGCAGGCTGCTGCTTCCTCCTCAGATGTCATAAATCCTTATACATATCCCACATGCATTGTTCTTTGATTTTATTACAAAAACAAAAAAGTCTCCACTTTCTCTGATGGTTTAAAGTATTCTTCCTCTTCTTCTTCTTCTTCACTGCTGCCTGCGCCCTCTTATACTCAATTGCTGCATATTGTTTTTTTTAACATGCCTAAATATTGCATTCCTGTTTTTAATAGCTTGGCAACAGTCCTATGTTTACCATGGTATCCTGTTTTCTGATTGGGTATGGATATATCTCCTGCCATATTTATTACTGCGTGTACCTGATTAGGGGCAATGCCTTCTTCTTTTGGCTTTATTGGTGGTTGGTTGGCAGCTTCTGAATTCATTATAGACACCCACGGATCTGCAGTGTGGACTTAAGCTTGACCCCCCCCATAATATTTCTACCAAAAAATAGAATAATTCACCAAAAAAAAAAGGAAATAGGTATATTTAAATACAATTAAAGTAAATCAACACAAAATTTAAAAAATAATCTATCTCAAATTCCTTTCATTAAGCTTGTTGATCTAAAAGGTCACATATTTTTTCCTTTTTTTTTTTTGAGGCTTCAATATCCATAATAAAAACTATCCAAAAATCATCTCATTATACTTTTACATTTCCTCTCTCAAGCTTGTTTCTGGAGCTCTAGAAAGGTTGTTTCACGTCTTATTGAATATTAATTAGCTACTCTGATAATAAATCATCTCTACAGAGTTGGAGTTGCACAAGTTTTAACTCATTAATGCTGTGCATGAGTCTGATGAAATCTCCATTGCTATTGCCACTGCAGTGTTAGTCTTTCAGTCTCTACAACCATCTCTGTAAGTAACCATTGTAATTCCTTCTGTATATGAAGTATATGTATGATTGGCACATATGTTTTTTTTTTTTTTAAACCTCACTACATCTCAACTCAATTTTATTTATATAGCGTCTTTCAGGTAAATTTGTAACTCAAAGTGCTACACATAGCAAAACACAGACAAAATACAAACAAAAATAGACAACAAATACAATTTCGCAAGATTTAACAAGTAATAATAAAAAAGTGTTCAAATCTTTAATAAAATAAAATGCACATAATTAGGGATACAAATAATATTGAAAAAAAATTGAAATTTAAAAACAAAACATAAAGATATTACTCTTACAAAAATCATAGAACTTTAATTTCCATTTAAAAATACAGAATGTGCCAGAGGGAATATGTTCAGTGGCATAAAAAACAGTGAGCAGCCTCCTACGTGCTTTAGGTGACACATACTAAATGGAACATAAAATGAAAAAAAATCTGATGCAGGCTGGAGCAGAGCATTTCAAAATGTATACATTAGACATAAAATTTGAATCAATTAAAAAAGACGGGGGTCTAACTCAACACAAAACAATTAGACCTCTGCACCTCTATACCCTTCATTGTAAGCAAAAGTACATTAAAAAAAAAAAAAAAAAAAAAACTCTCCATTGCAAACACTGCTGTTTAAATTGTTTCCCGCAATTGTTTCACAACATACTCAAAATTCTTACCACATTTCTGCTAACAAAGATCTCCTTTTATTGTCCCTAATATTGTCATACACATCATCAATCATTATTGGAAAAAAAAGGACTGATTGATACATTCAGTTTGACAGATTGTCAAACTGTCCAGAATAACCACACAGGGGCAGATATAGGGATTTGGGGGCCAAGAAGTATTTTCTTAAGTAAAATTATTAATTGCACTAGAAAAGTGAGGGTCCTCCATTTAAATTTAGGGGGAGTATTAATACAACATACACTCACACTTTGTTATATTTTGTGGGGTCAAATATGTATTTGTAATACAACCAGTAACATCCACTTGTAAGTGATGTAATACACTTTTAAGTACCATAAAACAGATGTGACACTGTATCACAGCTATAGTTAAATCCTGGTTACATAGTAGAAAACCAAGATTTGTGCTTTCATGGAAATCGAAGGAACAGCTGAAAATGTAATTAAATATATTAGATAAAATGTATGAATTAACAAATCATTGTTACAAACAATCTTTTGTTAATGTATAGAAAATGCAGTGTTCAGCATGGAACTCAGCACCACATTATATATTTTAAGGGTTGCAACAATGTGTTGTATACCTATGTATTAATATAAATGTGTACATTGTTTTTTTTAAATGATCAATGAGTTGTTTGGTCTATAAAATGTCAGAAAATAACTGATCACTGTTTCTTAAAGCCCACAATGATGTCCTCAAATATCTTATTTTGTTCTGACCAGCAGTCTTTAACCCAAAGATCAATTTACTTTACTCAGAATATATTCACATTTAGGAAGCTGGAAATATATACAGTATTTGAAGTTATTTTTCATAAAACAATTCCTAATCAATATTCAAATTAATAATACATACATGAATCGGCTAATAGGTTAAGTTTGGCAACTCTTTATGCATATTTCAAGATAATTGTGTTATGTAGGCAGACATTATTTAGCATGCCTAGTCACTCCAAGTCCCTTCAAAGACATAAGATACACATTTATTTAATAAAATGCATAAAAACAAAGGTAGAAAGAAAACGCACAACTTACTCATTTAAACATTTCAAAAGATTCTTACATGATATACCAGCTGTTTTACCAACTCGAATACTTTTTTTTCATACATTCATTTTTACTCATTTCTTGCTCCATCTTTCTATGGACTCTGTATCAGAGAGAACCTGTTCAAGGATCTCATCAAGTACATTACACTCATAATTTACCTGGGCCAGGTCCAGAGCTGGCACAAAGGAAACAAGCAGGCGTCCCACGTTCTGACGTAGCTCAATCAAACTGTGACTGAAAGAAAAAGGAAAAAAGAAAGTGACATTACATTCTTGTTCTGCTGGTTTGCTAAGTCTGTAAATGGCTGTCACATAGTGCTGATTTTTTCAACAATCTTTATACCTTTTGGATGTCTCTGAACTTGGAGCCGTGCCTTCTGCCTCTCCCAGATTAGTCTGCATAGATGAGTCACTGGTTCGGAGTGGAACTGTTGCTTTCTCCATCTGCTGCTGCAGGCTTAACCTAAGCTCTTCACACTGGGACGCCAGGTTGGCCTTGTCCTCCTCCAGACTTTCCAACTGGTGGCGAGGCAGGAAGTGAACCCCAGGAAGACAGAAAATGACAGAAGGGCAAGACACCAAAATTCCATTTATCCACAGTAGGGCTTTCAGGTCCTGAAAAAGCAAAACAGCCCCAGACATGCACACTAACACCACTCTATTTTTATGTTTTTAGATGGTGAAACAGTATTTTCCAACAGTCTTGGGAATCATCAAGAAATTTCTGACAAAAACTGAGATGAGCCTTAATGTTCTTTTTGCTCAGCAATGGTTTTGGTCTTGGTACTCTGCCACGCATCTGTTTTTGCCAGTCTCTTAGTGGAGTGTTTGTGACTTTAGTGAAGTCACAAACACTGAACTTATCTGAAGCAAGTGAAGCCTACAGTTCTTTGAATGTTTCCTTTGTGACCTCTTGGATGTTTTTAGTTGGCTGGACACTCCCAGGAAGGTTCACTACTGTTGAAAGTTTGGGTTTGTGGTTCACTAAAGTCCTGAAGCTTTAGAACTGGCTTAGATCTCAATTACCTTCTTTTCTCATTTGTTCCTAAATTTCTTTAAATAATGCATTATGTCTAGCTCTTGAGGATTTTCTACTTTTTACTTCACTTTGTCAGGCAGGTCCTATTTAGGGGATTTTTTGATTGAAAACGGGTATGTTATCAGGCCTGGGTTAGGCTAGACAAATTTAACTTAGGTGTGATAAACTACACTTATGATTTAACAGAGGACACAATCACATTTTCACACAAGGCCAAGGATTTTTTCTGGAACCAGCTGCCTAATGACCCGAGATCCATTGCATACAAAACATTTTTGTTCTCCCAGGCTTTTAGTATAGAATTGTTTTGTGGTGTTTGTGTGTGTGCTTGATTGTGTTTAGCTGTGTAATTATTGTTGTATGTGAAGCGGTCTGAGTTTCTGCAATTGTAAGGAATTGTGCTACACAAATAAAACTGACAATGACATGAAGAAAATACATTTAAAAATGTATTTTACTTTTTTCAATCTATGAGATGTTTGAAGAGGATTTAGTTTCTTTTCTTATATAAAAGATTTTTATGAGACTAAAATGGGGCTTAGGTCTTTTAATAGGTTTTGATGTTCATTTAAAAAAACAAAAAAAACAAAAACATTGCTAGTCTTAATTTTAAATGGCAGGACAGAGCTGTATCACTGACCTGTGCACGCAATTCATCCCTCTCCTTGTTTCTTTGATCCAGTTCCCGTACCAGATAGTCAACTTGCAGTGCAATTTCATCAATGTCCTGTTCCTCATCTTGGAAAGTACTGGGCTTGGCCTCAGTTGCTGCCAAAAAAGCCTCTTTGTCCTTAATCAGTTCATTGACCTTCTGTTTGGCCTTTTCAAACAGACTTTTGTAGTCCTTCTCCTCCTCAGTCTGGTTGGCTTGGTGAGAATACTCCTTTACGGTGGTCTGAGGCAGCTCCTGCAGTTTGCTTTGCATGTCTTGCAGCTGGCAGGTAAGTTGATGGACCTGCTCTTTGAAAGAGTCTCTCTCCTGGGCTGTAGCCTGCATTAGCTCAAGGAGCTGATCTTGCTGCTCCTGCAATGCCGACAGACTGGGATAGTGTTGTGGAGAATGGTTTTTGTCAGAGGAAGGACCAGCATCTTTATCTAGACCTGGCTGTCTCTCTCCACTCTGCAAGGTCTGCTTTCCTTCTATCCTGCGAGAGTTGTCTTCACTCTTCTGATTGATTAATCTTTTCTCCAACCATAGCTCATCACCACCCTCATTTGATGCACTCTGACACACACGCTCTCCCGATTCTTTTTTAATGTCTTCCTTTAGTTTGGGTGGTTCTGTCTGGGTGGTGCTGCTGGCCAGCTCTGGAACAGGTGCTGGGGAGGGACTAGTCCCTGCAGCGGCTGACTCCGACAAGCCTGTTCCTGTAGTATTTGTCTCACAGACATCATCGACAGCGGCATCATCGCTACACTCCAGCAGCATGCCAACATTAGAATCACTTTGCTGACGCTCGGTCTTCACTTTGGAAATATCAAACCTAGGCCGTTTTGGCTTGGGGGTACTGACAGTCTCCAAGATGACTATGTCGTCATCAGTGTCATCGGTGTCATCAGTGTCATCGGCCTCAATGACGATCGACCTCACTGGTCTCGCATCTACTGATGAGGTTGTTTCCGAGGTGCCATTATGGAGACCATTTACTCTTGGTCTTTTGGGTGTTGCCGGAAAAAAGGGAAGCTGCCTTTTTTCCCTGCAATGTACAAAAATACAGTTACTACGCTTCTTACATGAGGTACTATATAGTTAGCCTGAAAAGCAGCACATGGTTTTACCTTGAGGAAGCCGTTGACAGAGAGCATACATTAGAAATAATTGGAAGACCATTGCTACTGGAAGGGCTGCAAGCTGGGGAGAAAGAAGACAGCTTTAAATCTCTCAAACTTTCTGTCTCTCCACACACACAAAAGTTTTTCTTACCAGCTTGTGAAATGATGGATGACCCCAGTGGAGAGGACTCAGCCTTCATGGCACCTCCATGTATTGAACTTGTGTTAAACAAGCTCCTTGTGGAAGTGGGAGTGGAGGGCGAATGGGCATTCTGTCAGCAAGGGTAAGGAATAATTTGCAATTATTCATTAATTATCATTTTTAATCTGAATCCAAATAATGCTTTCCATTCATTGAAACCAAAAAGGTAATCAACTATAGAAACCATTCCTAACTAACCGTTTTGCGTAGCTTCTGCTCCAGCAATTCCTGTTTACGCCTAAGAGTCTCGTTTTGTTTGGCGAGATTAGCCGAACGCTGCTCTTCCTGGCGCCTTCGTTCTTCCTCTGCCTAGAAGATGACGTGTAGAGATTCATGGAACTGGAACAAATATGACATATCACACAGCACCTTGTGTCGTTTGTGATAAGTACTACATCTTCAACCAGGATGTGCACAAGGACCAAAAACAGCAGAGAAAAAGAGGATATCAAGTGCATGTAAAAAAAAAATGCAATTTAAAAATGCTCTACATATTCTTTTGTGTTTTACAAAAGACTTCTCCTCACCTTTTGTCTTTTTGTTTCTTGGTTCTTCTTGTCCTCTTTTTCTCTGTAACAAAGAAATCACAAAAAATATAGAAATTTTAACTGCTGCATATTTAACTTGTAAATATCCTGTGTAAATAGCTGTGACCAGAGTATGCACATTATGATGAACTTCTACAGAAATTTCAAACAAGTAATACTAGTTAATTTATATTATATACATACAAAATAAATCAAGTAATTTGTGAGAAGAAGTGTATCATGGTAATTCATTAAACTATGATTGTTTTCACAAGGTGAGAAGGTGACCTACAATTTGCTGACCTGCATCATTCCATCATTCTGATTCATCAGGTGTGTGTGTGTGTGTGTGTGTGTTTGTGGTTCAATGTTTAAACATGTTAACGAGCACCAGGTGTTTATTTACAGACTTTTACAAGCTGTGGCATTAGCCAAAGATTACCAAGGTAATTTGAGCTGGTTTCCAATAACGACAGCTGTACTGAGGGAAAGGCAGACAGAATTGTGGGGAAAAACAGCATTTTTCTCCCTCTGCGCTGATCTCCCAGTTGAGCTTCAACTAATGATAGCTATATTTTGAAGACACTAGAAATTTTAATTAGAGGGCCATTCTACTTCTTTATAAAAAGCTTTATATTGGAGTCAATGAGGAACAGAGGCAGCCGTTTTAAATTCAGTAAATCTCTCAGATATTTTAAGCACATTGTGAGAATCAGAACAAGTTTCACTAAAGATGGAAAAACATGTTTGTACATTTAAACTGTGGCCTGAAGGAGAGTGGAAAAACACAAAAAGATATTTTTGTTCTCCAAGCAATGATGTCACCCACTTAACATTAAACAGAGATTAAACAATGAATACACATTAATACCAGTATAGGTGTGCCCAAGCAGAAGGCAGCAGTTGGCAGTGCAATAACTTCCTACTGGACAAGGTTAAAAAAAGAAATGATTGGTTTGTTTTTGGACTTTTTTGAGATTCACTCTTTTTGAGAAATCTTATGCAGTTTTTCACAATGTATGTTTTTGCGCAAAAAAGTAATTGCACACCATTTCTGGTCAATGCACATTTTGATATACAATACACTTGGGTCCTCTTAAAGATGTAGGATGAGTTAGGAGAAAAAAAATCGGATAACATTAGTTCCTACTCCCTTCAGCAATTTCATAACTGTAGTAAGTAGGCTAAGTGTGATTGCTCTGGAGCCCCATTATCACATAGAGCAAAGCCATATACCAACACATTCCAATCCCCCCTATTGTGTATTAAAATCGAAATATTAGCAGTGGTTGTCAGCATTTTTTGTAAATTCTCTCTGAGATGATGTTCTTGTTTAACTGCAGCATTTTTGAAAATAAATGCTAAAATGATGACATAATCCTATTTATTTCTACATTTTGTAATAAGAAATGTCTTCATCTAACTCACTGAAGAAATAAACGTCATCCTTCTATACTTGTGAACTAAGTTCACAATAAAAATTCTGAACTATGAATGTGAAACTGGGTGACTAATTAGGCTGATTGTCATTGCTGATTTTACATTTGTAACTGACTAAACTGTCAGAAAGCAATTCTTTAAATATTCAGATGTCATTACAATTTTAGGCTCAAGCTGTGGCTAAGTGTTTAATGAAAACATGACTCACTGTTGTTTGTAGGTCTTGCGGTATGAAGGTTGGTCATCATCAGAGTCTTCAGGCTCCTCTTCCACCAGGCAGCTCCTGGTTAGACAAATAAATAATGAAAAAAATAAATAAATTGTATAATTCTGCAGAGTCCAAGACAAATGTGACCACTCCCATTCTCTTAACTGTAAAGTTCTGGACCTGCTCTTAAGGCAGATAATTTTTCAAAAATACATAGCCCTGAATTTCATATAGAATGCATCAGAAAACACATACGGTATTTTAATACTGTCAAGGTTATATTGATTCATCCTAAACAGAGAGAGACACCCGTCTGTTTTATATATAGAGTTTATACAGCTATTCTTCAAAATTATGCTACATTTATCACATTTACAAAAAAATCAACAAGTAGCAAAGATACTGATGTTGGAATAATGGAATTTTTCTTGTTTTTGTTTACTTTATCACATTAGAAGAAGAATTGTTTTTAAATAGGTTATTATTACCTGAACTGAGGATCAGGATTTGATTTGCACTGCCACTGATCTGGTAGCTTGCTGACATCAATCCCATCAGGGAGTTTCCTCCAGCGCATGCAGAGATCGCACTGCACCCAGTTCTGATCAGGACGCTTCCTGTGGACATGCAGAGAAAGGTTCCAGAGAAAGTAGATGGTCAACATGCTTAGTTGCATATCTTTGTATAATTTCATGAAGCTCTGTCTATGGTGTTTACAGAGTATTGGTATTCCAATATTCATTTTAAACTGTGTGACTCATTTGACTCTGTTTGAGGCAGCATTTATGGGATGGAGATGGCACTACTCTGTGTAAAATACATGATAGCAGACACTATAAAATTATAAATTAAAATTAAAAATTAAAATATACTAACATAGTATCTTCCACTGCTATGGCGCTGTTTGGATTCTCTCTGGTCCACGTGTAGCGGATTTCATTCCAGTACTCCTCCAGTTTGATCCCCAAACTGGTGATAGTTTTCCTGTACCAAAACAAGCAGGTAAGACATCTGCATTTCTGCAAAATAGTCATATGTTGACAGATAACCATTATAATTTTCACATGTATGGAAGACAGCTATCTAGATCTCAGTTGGACCAATATGATGAATGGTGAGGCACCGAAGCCGTTACCTGTACTTATCAGTCTCATTAAAGCTCTGTTTGTTGTGGGTAGGATCCAGAAAATTGCACTCTATGACCCCGATGACCCCGACACCTTTGTTGTTGGCCTGCAAGAGGTGAAGATATGTAACACAAGAAATGAATATTGAGTGAGAAGATTTAGGAGCAAAGTTGAACAAACAGGAAAAACAAGAGAAACTCACCCTAAGCTGGCAGCCTACACGTTCGTAGGCTTTAATGAGCCGATTCTTGTGATACATCATAATGCCATACTGGTCTTTAGATTTGGTGTTATATCCAAAAATGATTGGTATGCGTTTGTTCTAGAAACAAAATTTCAGGAAAACTCAAGTGTAGAAATTAATTTTCACCTTTTTCAATTATAATGATACTTATTTTAGTGGTTTCAAGATAATTTTTCACTAAACAAATAATTCTGCTCCGTTTTGTGCAAAAATATTTATTTTCAAAAGGTATAACCAACATGGAATACACTCTGCTGCTGATTAGCAGAATGCAGGTGAGAAAAATCTAATGCTGGCCAATGCAGAGTGGGCTTCCTCACACAGACAGTGGAGCTTTAGGAGAATCATTCTTTTTTATAAAAATAAAGAGAAAATTATCTCTTTAAATTAAAGAAAGAGGGCAAATTTATTTTATCTCAAGCGAAAACAGTATGGAACCAAATTGAAAATAATTGAATAAAAATAAACTCTAAAAAGGCACAACTTGAAGGATACAAACAGGAAATTGGGCTTGTAATGGTCCTTTCTGATGGAGGCCAGACTCTTCGCAATGAGTTGAGATTTCACCTTTGCACCACGTATGTTGATGTGCATTCGAGGCTTCAGATACAAAATACTGCAGTATGCCTATGGACGTTAAAACAGATTTATCAATTTTATTTAAAGGAAAGTTTAAAAATGTATTTGATGCCCGTAGCTGGTCCCTACCTTTAGTGAGTATACACTTGCAGGGATGCATGTAGTAATGTTATCTGCATTGTTAGGAGTTTCACTCAATGTCTGGTAGACATCAGATGGAATCCGGATGTCATAACGGTCTGTTGTAAAATCTAACTCTGTTGTTCCATTGGATGTGCTGTTAGAAATAAACCACAGTGTGAGCAAATGGGCCTTCATCACAAATATAACTTAGTCATTCTTAATTCACATCAGAAAGCCTGTATGTCTGTAATAAACAGCCCATCACTAACAGTGTAGGAGATCTATAATTTTTTTCTTTCTACTATCCTCCCTGCAACATTTTACAAAATTGGCACACATGACTTTGTACAGAGACTTCTTCTGATTCTCACTATGTGCTCCAAATAACTGAGCTTTAATAAAATTAAATGGCCTCTAAGTGTGGCCAAGTGTGTCTCTGCTCCTCCTTGACTCCAATAAAAAGATTTCAGAGAGAATTAGAATGGACCTCTATTTTAAACTTGCCATTGTCTCCAAAATATTTACTGTAGAAGTACCTATTCACACCAATTTTTGGGGTGTCCTCACGGTGATAATGTTTGCCATGTTAATCCATTATTTTCTGATAGGAGTTACCATTTTGTCAGTTGGTCAGGTGGGAGACCAGTGTAGATAATAGGTTATTTGTTTGAAATCTCTGTAGAAAACTTGTCATATAGTACACAATCTGGCAGTAGTCCCTGTTATTAATGCTTATTTTGAATGTGTATTTTAAGATATGTGTTATGTCTAGGGTTTTGTATTTCCATTTATAGTGCTGGCCTAGTTCAATGAAGAGTTCATGAATTAAACTCAACTCAATTAGTAATGTCAACCTGTAGTGTGACCCGATTGGTCCATCAACCTATTTCAGATGGTCTCTCCATATTATTAATGTAACTTGATGAAGGTCGGGGTATAGCAATGTTAATATAGTTTCTCCTATTGCAAGAGTAGTAGGCAGTGGTATGGGCCTTTTGTCAATGACTGGATTATATACTAAATAAAACAAATTCATGAATATTAAATTTGTCTGTACAAGTCTGTTTCACTAAATGTCATTAAATCATACACATTGTTAACAAGTTAACAACACAGCCAGAGATACTGCTAATGATACTGAAATGACAGCTCACTTCATGAGAACAGAGACCCTGGGTTGCACTATCCTGCCTTAACCGTTAAACATGCTTCATTGTAAACATCTGAGGTTTTGCCAAGAGCCTGAGCCCACAGCCCTATGCAGTCCTACATGCAGACCTGCGGAGATTCCAGATGATGATTCTTGTGCCAGTTGGTGCAATGGACTGGATGGCATCGATCTCAGCCATCAGCTCCGCCTCTGTCTTGAAAGGAGAGTAGTTCAAGATGTCCTGCAAACTGGCTTTGTGTTCCTCTCTAACAGGGAGTATAACTGAAGTCAAGGGCTATTTGCAAGGTTAAATAAAGACAAATAGAAATATGAGCATCTTCCCTAAATTTAAAAAAATTAACAACTACATCCGAACTCTTGGAGCATATTTAACATATTTCTACAACATGAGATGTGTATTACAGCAGTAGATAAAGGATATTTGATGATCCTCTCTGATTAAAGTGGACAATTGGTACAATTATTTGCTCAGCACCAATATTTTCCAGGTAGGTCTGAGAGAGCATCCCAACACATGAGGCGTTTGTTGACTTGGAAAACACAATGGCATCTCTGCCAAGTCGCATGGATCCAGACTTGAAACCGTTGCCATAGATACCAATCGGCTTTACACCATTTACAGCTGTCTTGTCACTGTAACCAAAGCTTGAGGGGGGAAATGCACACATTCGGAGTATATTAATTGCATTATTTTTCATACACATTAATCTTTCCATTTGGACTCCTTTTGTAAACCAAATTTACAGGTTGTATATAAAAGGGCTTGGCAGTGGTCATAATGGTATATGCCAGCACTGGCACTACAATGTGACTGTCAAGTAGGCCATTTAACTCTGAAACAAATTAGGCATTCTTGACAGGAATCAGAAATTTTAAAATTCAGAAGATAAAGAACAAACAAAGCAGCAGAGTCTGTACCTTAGCATTTTATGCATCGTATCATGGTCCAGGCCATTTCCATTGTCCATGAGGCTGAGGCATTCAACTTCTTTGACCATGGTCCTGTCAATCCAGAACTCTTTAGCATTGACGTCTGGATCGTAGGCATTGTCTGTCAAAAGAAACAATTTTTAGAGCAATTTATATACGTTGGATAAATGTGAAAATCTTATGCCATTTGATGTACCCCTCTACTTGTTGCATTTAATTAAGATCCCTACAAATAATAGCATATGCATATATACTCATGGAGGTTTATTTAACATTTGATGACAGTGACAACGGTCACAATAATTTGAATGTAATTTTCTTACATGTAAAAATTGTACTGAAGTAATTGACTTTGGCTACAAGGACAATCTTTAACACTCCCTTCCACACCACCTCGGGTTACTGTGCAGTGTATCGGACTCAGAATTACACATCCAAAGCAAGATTTGGGAAAAATTGAGGCACATACAATATGAAATGCCCTTTTTTTTTTTAAACCAAATATGTAATATTAAAACAAGTGAACCATGCTATCCGATAGATAATAATACAGTCTTTATGGTAAGCATGCACTTTTTTGATGATCAGTACATGTAAAAGTTGGGATGAGGTAATGAGCCTATTTTCCATATTTAAGAAATGGAATTTATTCAATCTAGAGTGTTCAAACTTTAGAATCTTATATGAAGGTGCCTCCACAGAAGTAGTCCCAAACACATTCTAAAACAGGTGTTATTTGGATAAACTTACCATATATTGGGGATCTTTTTCCTTGCAGGAAAACACATTATGAATGAATAAAAGCACCACATTGACAGCACTATAGCAAAGCTCACAGAATTCGTTTTAGCAGTACATACATTTGTTACCGTCATGTTGACTGAGAGATAGTTTGTGAAAGAAATATTTTTATATGGCATTTTAGTTTAGTAAAGCTAAATTTCTTCATAAAGCAATTGCACCCTAGCATCTATGGAATATTTATTTAAATACCCTGATTAGAATTTACCCCATTTCACCAAAGAACTGCAAAAGGTGCCATCTACACAGCAGGAATCTAACCAGTCATACACATCCATACACTGCATGGTGCAGCCGTTGGGGGCAAATTGGGGTTAGCTATCTTGAACACATATATGTTCATATTTGAATGAGGCAATTTTGATGTTCAGAGCTCTGCTAATGTGGATTTCTGGGATATGGATACTTGACAGGTAGAATGGAAAATATGAAAGAAATTTAAATTACAATCTTATGTGGAAGACTTACCTATGAGCTCAGCGATGGCACTGAAGGGCCAGGTGTGGCTGGTGGAATTGGTATGGAGGAACTTGGGACACAGCTGCAAGTGGAGCAGACTAAGAGTTACCATTTTTTCATGTTTTCCAAAGGGACAGCGATTTTAATTTGGTGTACTTAATCATGTGGTTTTATTGTGTTATTCTTTAAATGCTGGGCTACAGCACCCAAGACATTGTAGACGACTGCTGACGATGGAGCATTGCTACTTTACTTTTTGGTGCCGGTTTGACTGATAGTACAAAACAGCTTCCATTAACAGCATCTGCCTTTTTCAATGAAAAAAAAAAAAAAACTTTTTTTTGTACTGGACTAACCCCAATATGTGTATTCAAAATGTATTAAGTCAATATTCATATCAAAAGAGTGATTGACTTACTGATTGAATGTGAAATTGCATTCATTCGAATGTTGTTTTTGAGAAAACATCCTTTTCTTTTCATGACATGAGATAAACCAAACCCTGTCACAAAATAATTAACCTGTGATCTCAAGATAAGCACCTTAAATTGCATCTTTTGTTACTTAAAGAAGTGCAGGAACTTCTATGATCACACTTCCCGCATCAGAATCAACAAATCAGCTGTGGCATGGCACTGGGAAGATCCCATTGTCATGAGTGACTCATGGATAGGAATATTTGCATTTAGGGCTGTAGATCAGATACAGTGTGTTGCGCCATAGTGCGGTCACATGATCATGACGCCAGGCCTATCTGTGTTCCTGCCCAGCTGACTGAGGCTGGTTCCACTGCAGTAAAATGTCAGTATGAGAACTGAGGTATCCATTTTTTCACTGGCAGGAAGTCATGTTTTGTTCGACCTCCTCAACCAGGCAGGAAACTATACCATAGCTGTGTCTATAGCTGTATACACAACATTGGCTTATTACTTTGAGGATTCTAAGCACAATGTAAGCACACGAGTTCTTAAACAACAGATGAACCCTATTAAGTTTATCACCACAAACAGAGGTTTCACTCCTTCTGCACCTGTAGTCATCATCAAAAAGAACGCACATTATTGCCAATGCCAAACCAGAAATGTCTTAATGCACAGGATTTGGATCAACAGTCCCGCACAGACATGTCGAGGCTGCAAGGAGAACTGTTCCAGTGCAAAGATGGCAGTTCCTTGCCACATAGAGTGGCTTTGATATGGACTGGCAAACAAATGCAGTGGTGTACAGAACACTGCGACACTTATGAACAGTGACAGAGACTCACAAAAATTCTAGATATCAAAAACAACAGCATTTCAGGGACAATGCTATTTTGTGAAATTTTTAAGGTTTGGGGGTTGTCGGCAATCAATGAATACACACAAAGATCACAACTCACACTGATTCCCTAGAATAAACTGTTAAGTTATTTCTCATGGAGCTCAGTCCAGCTCCCAAGTATAGTCACCTATGTGCTAGAATTATATGTCAATTTATTCCCTGCAAAGCTCAGTGAACAACACAACTCAAACACTTATTTGCTAGAATAATGTATCAATTCATTCCCCCCAAAGCTCAGTGAACATCAGCATACATCACATCAAGTATTGAAGCCTTCACAGATTACATGATATTCATTCAAAACTCTTACCGTGACACTGGACTGGAGAGCCGTCAGTCCGGGCAGAGTAGGCTTCAATAGGCTGAGTGCTCGATCACAACCCGCAGCAAACTCTATCGAGACAAGGCTTTCCCTCTTTTTTATACTATTGCCCGAACAAAGCTCAGTGTCAGCACTTGAGCCTGCGAGGAGTATGTCCTGTCTCGAAAATAGATTTTCAAGACAGGGAAACCCTCCTTTGTCAAAAACACAGTGTCCCAAGCGCAGTCATAATGCCCTCGCTCCCAAAACATTTTCATTCTCACTCAGCTCTCGCCAAAACATTTTCAAAAAGCCAACAAATTAACAAACAAGCTAACAAATTATATAAGACCCTCAGAGGTCATGTCAGGACAACTAACATTATTTTCATATCACATGCCAAACATGTTATGGGGTGTAACCCTAAAAACCTACAATTGTAGAAATCAACATGGACACAAAATTTACATTTCAAAATAACTAATGAATGCTTCTTAAAACTCTATTTTGAAAAATTGACTTTCTCATCTTGCAGATCTATTCAAAAACAGCTGCTATGTCAATGGAATAGCGACATAAATAATATAATCACAGTCCAATAAATACATAGTTTGGAAAAATGCTGTCAATTGACAGTTATTACACATGTTTTAAGCAACAGACATCCCATTTCTGTGTGTACTGTGTCATAGCTGTTCATGGTAAATGTCAATGTATGTGTGTGTTTCCAGAAATTCTGTTTCTATAATAGTCAAAAGCCATTGTTGCCTTTAAACACAATGAAAGTTAGCTTGTCTCAGTTTGGATTGAGCTCTATCACAGAACACCTTTCAGAGGAGTATGATCCTAGAAGGTTCTCGGTATCGCTTCCGGGTGCCAACCTTTAACAGTCCATATGTAGAAAGCCCTTTCTTTCACTACACTTTACACAGAAACGAAACCGACTCTCTACAGATGACTCATCCCAAACAGTAGCAGCATCTATGGGTCCGGGCACCAACTCCAGTCCAGAGGTACGTGATGTTTTGGAAGTTACGTGAACGTTACGTTACCGCCCACGGAACCAAGTAGTCCGGTTCCGTGGACTACTCCCGGTAGTCTAACCGGACCTAGCACATTCCAAGTACCGCTACAGCATACAGCATAACCCTGTGTCCCCGCTGGTAGGGTAAGTCTGTCTGTCAGGGTTCACGGCAGAGAGACACGAACTGTGAGAGTGCAACAGTTTAGAATTCTCCCAAAACAAATGAGTGACTGGTTCTCACCGTACTCAGCGGTACACCACGGTCTGTTCGCAACGCCATCTTCCCATAAACACAACAGCAGGAAGTGACGTCAAAGCCTGCCTCTTTTCGCCCCTTCGATCTCACAGGTCGATGTTTTTTTTTCTGACTTGGGTAACACTTTACAAATAGTGACAGGAACACGTAAAAGAAAGAATGCTGTAGATATATAGTTTAACACGCTGAGCAGAAAGATGTAAACAAAGTACACACTGTTATATTTTTAAATATTTTCAAATTTAAGATGTTATAGATTGTTTTGGTATTTTGACCCTTTTCCACTTGTTCTCTGGTGCAGCTTGTCATTAGTTCTGTGTAAATCCGTGCTCTTTTTTAGAAAATTAGTAGAAAAAATGTTTCTACTAATATATAAAATATAAATTAGTTCATATCAATCATATATCTTTATGATTGAAGCCTGAAATGTGGCAAAAAGTTCAAGGGATCAAATACTTTTCAAGGTATAAATCTAAGGCCTAGAATAAAAGGCAATGAGGAAGTGTGTGTATACATATACATACACATACAGGTACAGGTATGTATTTTTGGTACATAAAACCAAATATATATTGTTAAGGATATCACAACATATTAAATACAGGAAAGTGTAAAACCCTTTGAAGTAAATGACCAAAACGGTCAACAGTTTTGAGTCCCATAACAATCCTTCTCCAATGCAAAGGTAGCAAAACAAGCAACTTAAGTTATAAAACGAAGATGGAATATTGAGGCTTATTCAATTTATTGAGGTTTGTTTCTGTTAATTCAAAACTTGACATGATCCTTTCAACATCCCAAATAACTTAAACAATAATTACTTAAACATTCAGCACTGAGGAAAAATGAAAACAGGCAGTTATACAAATTATCTATGAACAACTACAACAAAAGGCTGATTTCCCTTGAACACCAAAAATGGCAAGAAAGTGTTTTAGCAACTTATACCCAATAATATTTCAAAGGGTTCACATTCATTAACATACCAATAAAAGCCTAAATATAATTCTTTTCCAAGGGCCTGTGAGGTCCAATAATGACATCCAAATAACAGTCAAAGGGAAAGTACTGCTAGAACAATGTCCTGCAAACATATATGGTCTTTACATTCTCAGTCAGACATAAACATTGTATGTTTGTACTAGAGTGTGGTTAACCAAATTTATGAAAAAGTCAAAAGAATGCATTACATAACAGTAATTAATAAGGTTATTCACAGTGAAGCTGTTGTTTTGTGTCAAACAAAACATCTTTACTAGAACTATTGTGATTACAAGGGGAAAGCCTTGTAATAACAACAGATAAGTGAAGTTGGTTTTCATATTAACCGTTACCAGTGGTAAAAAAAAAAAAGTTTTAGGCTAAAGTCACATAAAGCAAAGAGAGTGGACACTATGACACATGTAAATACTTTGCAACACAGCTAACAATTATCCTTGAGAGAATAAGCATTCTTCAAAGATTTGTAATTTATACTTGGACATAGTTTTTTTTCTAGAGCTCATTGAACATAATTACAACACAGTCCCTTGGTTTTTCCAATAAAGATTCAGTGTGAGAGCACCTCAGAGGTGCATGTATTCATGTGGACATCTGACATTTTTAAACATTACAAAACAAAATTCTAAAACAGTATTATCTAGTTGACAACTTCATCATTGGTTGTGCCTGTTTTAGGTTTTCTATGCAAATGGATTCGGGTCATTCCCCTAGGGGTTTAAAAGCCTTGATCCATGAGAGATTCATGCTTAAATGTTTAACTCTCCATGGAGTCTAGGAACTCCTCCTCAGTGATGCGCTCTAGCCTCATCAGGACTCCGTCTGAACTTGCTGCTGGGTAGTCTGCTACTGGGAAGTGGGTCATCGGGTTGCTGTAGGGCGGAGGGCTCTGGAAGGAACAGCACAGGGTGCGAAGGAACGGCAACAGCTGAGTGATGGAGGACAGGGAGGTTTGGGTGAGGAGGGGGAACTGTAAGTGCTCTGTGGAAGACTCCTCACTCAGCCCATTCGTTGTCTGGAATAACACGAAAAGACAGCATAGTAAGAGATGTAGTCAAACTTGAATAAATATTGCATTGGTTTTACTAGTTCATATATGTAGACAAAATCTAAAAGAAATATTATTTGAAGCTGATATATGTACATCAGTTATACTATACTGTAACATACAATCTTTCTGAGTATCATGCACAAAAACAGACAGAACCCTTTTAATTAATTTTAATTAAACAAGGTTTTCTACTTTGATCTGTTGAAGCACAGGTGGTGTTGCTATGGTTACTTGCAATCTTATATCCTACATATTAATTTAGAAAGGTTAACCATGTAGACTGTAAAAACAGGATTCAAATGATGTATCTAATCTTACTGAATATCGTTTTTGTAGTCCCTCCAAGATTCTGACAACATGGGGTCTGCATTCCTGTTCCCCCTCCATCATTGTACTTTCTGGGCCACTGTAGCGGCTTACATCCACCTCAGGGACAAATGCCCAGCGATACCTGTACATGGAATAAATATTGACAAAGAAAAGGTAAGGTAGAATATATTACCCGGATAAATATTGAATGTCAAATCACAACTTAAATTATGAAGGTTGTTTTTTTGTTTTATATTACTATCTTACATCTGAAAGAGCGGTATCCTTTCTGGAGGAAACGCCAAGGAGGTGTCCAGAAACTTGCAAGCTGACAGGTACATGTCCAACTCTGCTTGAGAGAAATTCACCGGTCCACTTCTCTCAAGGGCTCCACGCACCACTTTAGTCAACCTAGATTGTACACAAGAAAACAGCATTAAAGTGAGTAGTAAACAGAATTTCAGTCAAATTGGGATCATAATTGATAGTAGACTTACTTTGACACATCTTTATCTGGCTGTAGAGCTTTCTCCAGACGTGCAAATATGCGGATCTGAAAAACAAAATATCCCTTTAAAAATGACATAGCAGGGTTCAGCAATTAGATCCAACCATGGGCAGGTTTTTTCAGGATTTCTCATTGTGGAAATACTGATCATCCCAAAGGAACGGCAGACCTATATATTTTATTTATTTATGTTAATAGTTAAAGGCTCTATATAACAATTTTTTCAGGTTGCATTAGTGGGACAACCATTTTTTCTGCAGGACTGAATGGGCCACTATTTAAGACAGAATATGTATGGCCTCTATATTGTAAGGATTGGACCTTACCAGTTCTGTGACCATGATCGGCCACAGACTTGTCATGTGCTGGGATGAAATCCTCAACAGGAGAACACGAAACATCAAGAACATCTGGGCTGAAACAGCAGCGCTAGGATTCATACGCAAAGCCTCTGTAAGACGTTCTGGAAGGAGGGGAAAGTTTCATTACTGTGCTAAACAAATAAATAAATTATAAAATGTTTTTTTAAACTCCCAAATCACCAATTCACATGCAAATCTAAATAAATATCCAGCAACAGTACCACACCTTGGATGAGGGGCAGATAGAGATGATACTGATCAAGTTCTCCACTGAACATGGCAAAGGCTTGGCGCTTCAGCAGCATGGGTTTCTGCTCTGCATTAGCAAACAGTTTCAGGGAGCTACTTTGCATGCCTGGAGCACAAAACAATGCAGGATTATAAGAGCAAATCAAAAATGTCTTTCCCTAATTTGAATTTTATGCACCACTTATAGACAAATTGACTGCAACAGAATTTCTATCCACTTTCTTGTTTGAACCATCTTGAACACTTAAGAGGCTTGAGAGTTTTGTAATAATGCTTTTTCTATATCTCTTATTCTCTACACTTTGCATTTGATGTCAAGTTAACATAAATGTCTCAAATCAAAACAATAAAATAATTTTTTACAGCATCACACACATTTCCTATAGGATTTACTCACTCATGAGGTCTTTAAACATGGTCTTCTCATGAGTCAGCTGGTGGTCAATTATGGATTTCCAACTACAGAAAACACAGTGCAGTGAATCAAGGGGTTATTAGACAACGTTAATCTTAAATTCTTTGATTTCATTTTATTAGCATAAGAGTTCCAGAACAGTATATAGGACTAACCAGAAGTCTTTCTAATACTAAATTAAATCAAAGAGATTTTATTTGCTCATATTTCTGTAAACTCTGGTTGCTGGTTTGTATAGATAAGCCTTATAGATAAAATATATTATTGTTAATATTATTTGAGCAGCACGAGTGTCAAGGAAAATTCCATTTTGACTGAGTAGACATGCCAGTTATGCTTACTCTTAAATTCATCGGTGCTCAGACATTTCCAAAAATAGAGATAAGGCTCACCACTTCCCTTTCAAACCTAAATATATAATCTATTTGAGAAACCCATAGTTCAGAGCAAAAATGAATGCAGTTGTCACATGAAAAACAAGGAAGAAAAAGAAGGAATGTGTTTTTGCAACCTCTCAGCCTTGCAGCTGGGTTAATTCTTGAATATGTTTTACCAATATATCAGCTTTGCGTGTACTGCACTCTTGCCTACATGCTGCAGCAAAACAGCCAACACTATCTGTGAGTACCATACATCCATCCTTTTAGGTTAATAGGGTCTTTCAAGGTCTGCTTACTGTGAACAATAATTCATTACACTCAAGGTAGCTGAAAGACACGTTGATATTGCATAGTAGAAATGTTTTCAGGTTGTTCCCATGTTGCATCATCTAGTAAAAAGCTCTGCCTCTTGCAAACCTTGGTGCACAGGTGGTATCCATGGTGAAGAAGAGTGGGTCCATGAAGAGTTCAAAGACTTCTTTCCTCCAGGCCCGTTTGGTATAGGCGTAACCGGTCAGACTGCTCAGCAGCTGAGCCCCTGCCTCAAAGCTGGGCATGTTGTAGGCACTGCAGGAGAGAAGTAACTCCGGTAAAACCAAAGTAACCCCAAATGAATCAAAGCCCTGCAATTGTAATTACCTGTGGTTCTTCAGGTAGGGGAAAACATAGTACATGAGTCGAGATATGAGAGGAACCGCTTTCTCCTTCTCATCACTGCGATATACCATGTCAAGAAGTGGTGCCAAGATCTACATAGTGAGAAAGCGTTTTAAATAGTACCTACAGTGAGCATGCTCACACGTGCACAATTACACACACAAACAAAGCCTACCTCAGCCAGGAGTACAAGAGCTTGCACACTGTAAACTGAGGGAGCCGAGGAGGAGACCATGGTGCTGGCTTGAGCCATTGACTCTAAAATAAGAAAACAGAACAGTGAGTTCATGTATAACTGTTCTCCAGGGATGGGAATAACTCTTTTCAGTAACGACTAATCTAACAAATGACTTTTTCTATCAATATAACACTGTTAACATGCTGTTACTATGCATAACTAGCTCGCTGCAAAGCTAAAAGTTTTTCCGAAAGGGAGTTGTTACAATCACGACATCAAGCACCTGGCAACATGAGCTATGAGTTATGAGCTTAAGCCGGTTTAGCTGATACTTTATTGTAGCTTACACGGGCTACTGTGGCCAAAGCCAAGGCCAAAACAAGAAACTTTGTAAGATTCAAGAATTTCATGACTGCTACATCTTTGCTTTTTTCACTCGCTCCAGTGTCTTTCTCCAAGACCCTTGAAAAATGAAAGCTCATAAAAGTAACACAATAGTTACTTTCTCTGGTAACTATTTACTTTTATATTGCAGTAACTTGGTTATAAACTCAGTTACTTCTTGGAAGCAGTAAGTGGTAACTATAACTAATTACTTTTTTAAAGTAATGCGCTCAACACTGCTGTTTAGCAAGCTTCTAACAAATATTCTTCAATATGCCAGCTGTTGTCAAAACAATCTGTAATGTTATGTAATTGTTGAGTTATAGTTCCTACTGGAACATTACAAAGTTAAGTAGGGTATTTGTATTTGTGAAAGAGGCTCCTGCCATCAAGGCCCCAATGATAAACTCTTTGTCAAAGTCAATACAATCGATACAAAAATTTCTAAATTCTTTTCTCACATTTTGTGTTTCTTTAGTCGTATTAATTATTGTTATGTACTGTATTGTATCGTGTATTTATCAGAGGTATCTTAAGTTACCACAATGGTCAGTATCCACTTCTGCGTCGTCAGGCTCGTCTGCCTCGGTGCACACCTGCGGCTGAACTTTGACCTCAAGGCTGCGACTGAGCCAGCTGGTCTGCTCCAGAGATGACCCTGCAATCCCACCTACTGCGTCAAGAATCCGCTGAGTCACCTCCTGCACAACGACGCCATCATCAACATCACCAGAGTATTTCTTTCACAGACACTCAATCACAGCTGCTGATATACAGCACAACATCATACCTGCAGATCTCGAGTGTCCTTCTTGTTGTCCAGGTTGGGAAGCCTATTGACAATGTCATTGAGGATTCTGAAAGACAATTATTAATGAATTTCTCCTAAAGAAATGTAAAAAATGTAAACCCATGGAAAAATGCATAATAAATCTTTCATTGTCACTATCATGAAAGAGTCGTATGATCATTGGTCTGCTAGGTACAGACATGGACAGTATATTATGGGTAAGTGACAAATCATGTTTGGCAAGATGAGAAAGTCAAAACCTTTTTAAAATACAGTTTTAAGAATCATTCATCAGGTCGCTTAAAATGTACATTTTGTGTTCATGTTGGCCATATGTGATATTTTTCAAAGAAAGTTTATTATTTTTATTGGATGTTCTCAGTATTGTAATCATAAGTTATACAAATACATGAAACATTAATACAACAGCAATATATTGTTTGTTGTTTTCGCAATATGAAATGAATGTGTAAAAACTGACCCCAGCAGTAAGAAGTGTCCTGGTGGGGCCAGGTTGAGCTGAACAGACTCTCGTAAAAGACTGAGGAGAGGAGTGACGTTTTCCTGTAGGGCCTGAGCTGAAATACTTCATGCAAAAAAATATTAATAAAGTGAGCATCTGTAGAATCACTTTATGAGAGTTTATCAGGATTCCTGCATTGTATTTTGCAACTTACCTCTGTATATAGGCATAGCTGAACTGTAACATGGGGATATCTACCAGGGTTGATTTCTGAAGAGGAAACAGTAGAAAATAAGATTTAAAAAATTACTGAAATAAAATGAAAATCAGCTTCAACTGAAACTTCCTGAAGTCCTGAGCAGCTGTTTTCTCAGGTGATCAACTCCAACTTATTCTCCCAGTTCATTGGTTTGTACCATGGACAGAAGCATCCTCCATCAACCCTAACATGTCTTGAAAGGTTTTCTTGGCCACAGTTGATTGATTTAAAGATTGCCAATGTTTTTGAATTGTTCATGAGAGGTCACAGGGTCAACTTGATGATTTTGGATAGATCTCCCATGACATTTGTCCAAAACTGCCCAACTAGAGTTCAGAGATAGAGTGCATGGAAGTTACTGTTGGACAGTGTGTGCAGATATGGGATTGCCAATATGTGCTCTGTGCTGTACTGTGGGTACTCAAACTGACAATAATGAGTTAGACTGCATGTTTGTTTATGAAGGTCAAAGGTCACTAAAAGCTCAACAGCTTGGTCACTTCTCTCAATTTCCATGCGGGGAAGTTGATGTTTTCTATATTGATTTTAAACATTGGGTTATGATATCCACATAGGGGTGATGTTGGAAGTATATTATTAGTTTTCCACCAGGCTTACCTGATCTCCTTTTATCTGATGTGGCTTTTTCACCACCTCTTTCACCAACTGTAGGATGCTATCTGTGTGCAAGGTGTTCAAGGATTTCACCAGATCCACGATGGTTAGACGAGATTCACTGGCCACAGGTAAAACCTAAAGAAGAGAGGAATGAATTGATTCTGCAGGCTCTCTGAAGCCTTTCAGTGAGTGTTCTTTCCTTGTTTCTAGACTCATTTCAGTTCTTACTTTGTTTTTGTGCCTCCTCTTACTCTTCCTGCTGCTCCACACCACTCCCAGTGAAGCCATAATCTGAACCCCATACAGCCCCGTCAGGGGGACCAAGAACTCCAGTATTCGCTGCCGCAGAATCTACGAATGCACACACCATTAAAAGATGAATTTTCAACATTAATTGACACAGGGTAAAAAAAGACAGGAGCCACGTTTACATTGCATAGTTCCTGGTAAAGGGAGAGGGTCCTCTCAGTGGTCGTGTCTCCACTGAATAGTAGGACCCTTCGGGGTTTACATAATCATAGCGACAGTTTCGACTGTACTGTGTGAGGAAAAGTGCTAGAGAGTGAGAGGGAAGGTGAGCGAGACAGTGGGCTGGAGATCAACAGCCACGCAAAGGAGCTTTTCGCTTAAAATTACACCAAAGTTCCTGCAATGGAAAAGTGGCTACAGCATACAGCACGACCTACACACATATAACCATAACACACACCCTGGTGTTTTTAAAGTAGACAGAGCTAAATGTGTGTTTGCTGCTCTGCGCAGTGTCAGACGTCCGTCTGTGATACTCTTCTCTCAGAATCACACCCCATAACCACGCCATGCTACTGAGTATGTGCGGCAGCGCCTCGATCACAGCGTTGCGTGCGTTACGGACATCCACCGGATCACAGGCAACCAGGGACTGGCAGGAAGAGAAATAAGAAACCATTTACATTCACATAGATGTGAGAGGTAAATAATCTCTGTATGTGCTCTTTATGACTTCATTCCTCACCCTCTTGTCCAGCAGACAGTAGTGTGTAATAGTGGTCAGGCCTTCTAGCAGAGTTAGAGGGTAGTCTGGAGCGATGTTCTCTTTCCTCCCACTCAGGCTGATCAGAAGACATAAACATACATCGGACATTTAATTTGAGGAGCTGTAATATTTTCACTTATTTTTGTTTAAACACCTAGAAGAATCATAAATAATCATGACATTCAGTACACTGAAGGTCAGGCAAGTAACCGGGTGAAATAATACATTATAAAGCACGGATGTCAAACCCGATTTAGTTCATAGGCCATGCAATTTGATTTCAAGTAAACAAAACAGAATAAGTGACATAAAAACTACAATACGATATCTCAGTTATTCCATTTTCAGTCTATTATTGCAATTCACATTTAGTCACTATAGTTTTATAAGAAGCAGGTGCAGTTTCTCCTGCCTGAAACACATTTACAAATCAAAACTCTAAATATTTTATCCATTGAACCCTAAACTGACTTCACATTTCTGTGAAGAACTAGGAACTGGTCCATTTTTAATGACACTTCTTGGGCTGGATTGGACCCTTTAATGGGATGGTATGCCACATGTTTGACTCCTGTTGTATACATGGTGCAAAAGTAACAAAACTGTGTGACAAAAATGATGTTGTGTTTTCAGTAGTGCTCACACCTCTGATTCATCTTTCCACCATCATGCTCATGGACTTTGACCAGCTCGTCCAAGTTCCTGCATATCTGACTGATAAGTGGAGCCACAATGATGCCTAGTGAGCGCCCCAAGTATGGCAGCGAAGAGCACAGCAGTGACACCCAGTGAGGGTGCATGGCGTAACCGTACTGGGGCCGCAGTGCCCTAGCAGCAGCAGAGACGAACATCCCTTGGGCCGTGATGGGGTGACTCTGGACGTACTGGACCGCCTTGATGGACTGCTGGAAGAGGACAGCAGTTTGCCACTCACGAGCGAGGGGGGTGCTAACAGTCGGGGATTCACGGGGCTCCCCAGGATGGCCAGACCCGGCCCCAGGTACAGCTCCACCAGGCCACACATGGTATTCCAGAACTATGAGCGCCTGGAGAAGTTTTAGTAATTCCATTTGTAAAGGGTACTGCCCCTGCACCCCTCCAGCTCCAAAATTCACCAGGCTCTCCTCTGACAGGCCTCCCTGCTCATCCAGCAGCTCCCCACTCTTTGGTATTCCCTTGTCTACCCCCCTCTGGCTCACATACATCGATGCAGAAAGTGTAAGTAGAGCATATTGCTGCACTTTACATCCTAAGAGGAGTCTGCGGATGGGGTCCAGACGGGCCATGTTGCCTTCTTGTCCATGTGCCATGGAGACAAGCTGGTTCACCATCTCGGTCAGCACCTCCACGCTCTTCACCTGAACGTCCCTCATTCCCTGCAAGTCGAGAGGACTGACGTTTAGGTAGGAAGGGTAATGAGAGCGCAGGAAGCGCAGGCACAAGCACACCAGCAGTTCAATGAGCAGGGACGGGGGTGCAGAGGGGGAGGAGGAAGGGGACAGCAAGCCGCCATAGAAGCCCTTGCCGTCCTGAGCCTGTTGGTGGCGCTGCAAGAGGTTGGAGACCAGGTTCAAATGTGCAGCAGAGCTCGTATCCAGGGAGGTGGTGGTAAGAGCATTCATCAAGGGGCACTGAGAGCTGCTCTTCAGGAGGCTGTCCAGCAGTGCCAAGCCTTGGAGAAGATGGTGCCAGCCGCCCGTTACAGGATACAGCAGCACATGACGGAACAGGGAGTCGATAGCCTCTCGCTTCTCACGCTCCTGTTTCAGAAGGCGAGACTTGGCCATGGCTTCCAGCTCCAGATCCTCTTCGTCCTCACTCGACAGTGAATCAGATGCCTGTGTGTGCCCCGACTCTACCCTCCGCAGGCCGTTGACCAGGCCTCCTTCCTCGATGCTGTAGGGGACAGAGCCGGAGCTGGAGTTCTCTGTAGATACTTGTGCACAACTGGTGTCAGCCGACTCAGTGTGTTCGCTCTCTGCTTCCTCGTCGTCCTCCTCCTCTCTGCCTTCGTCCTCCTCTGTCTCTTCGCTCTCACTACGGGAAACCACCAAAGTGTCTGGTAGTTTGGCCTCCTCTGGACTTCTGTCTAACTCTGCCCACAAAGATTCCCGGTCCACAGTGACCTGGAGATTTGAACTAGTGACCTCTGTGGCTGCGACATCCGCAGATGTCCCAGAAGATTTTGTAGAGGATCGACTTCTGTTACTTAGGACTTTCAGGTTGCCTTTAAAACAAAAAGCAGATTAGTTTACCGCAAAACTCACAAAGTGTACAGACACAGTACATTTCTTAGTCAAACTAAATTCACAACATGAATTTACCAGCTGTGAGATTTTGTTTGACGCTCTTAATGTTGCAGCGCTGAGTGGACGGATGAAGCAGCAGCAACAGAATAGGCTCCAGGATCCGAATAATGTCATTGAGGGAAAGAGCCCGGACCAGCCAGCACTGAGCTGCTACGCTAACTGAGCTGTCTGTAGAGGTGAGACTGTCCACCATGACACAGAGAGACCTGAAAGAGACACACATTTCACTTTCAAATCCAGCTGTTCTGTTAAAAAACTTATTATAATTTCTCTCCTGTACTACTATTAACATCTCAAGTAATCTGATCACAAGTGGACAGCTTGAATATGGTAGTATTGACGATGCATTGAGATCTAACCAATCAAACAATATTTGAAGGTGTAATACAGTGGGGACTTAAGCTGAGCTCAAGTGTGCTAATTTCTCTTCTCTGAACTGCTTGCATTGCACTGAGGTCACACATACACACGGAGCAAAGCAGAGGAGAGACAGACAACGATGGAACGGAAATGATGTTAACAATTGGTCACTCGACTAGTTTATCTGGGTAGATGCTAATTGACCTGTAATTGTTTTCTGTGGAAATAGAATCCGGTATGTAGCACAATGAGATATAGACTGTCATAAGACAGGGACGGAAAGAATTAAGCATTAACCTTCCATTTGTCTAAATGCTCACTACTTTTCAACTATGCACTAACCGGTCAAAGGAGCGTCGGAGGGACATGGTCCTGTTGCTGTAGATCTCCCGGGTCAGGTGCCATAGAACAGTGAAGCGGTGTAGCGCTTCCAGCCTAACAGCCTAGGGCAGACAAACACAAGGCACACAGTGTTACTGTATTTTTTTGCTTATCTCATCATATGACCTAGTAGGCTCATTTGTGTTTGTCCCAGTTATATTGAGACATCTAGAAGATAGTGGGAGAAAACAAATATGTGTGTCACAATTATGGTTCAGCATGTGTGCAGGTATATTCACCTTGTCTTTGTGCAATAGCCCCTGGCAGATAATCTCTTCACAGATGAACGCCGATGGGGCCAAACAGTGAAGCCGGTAGAAGAGATCCACACAGGAACTATGGTGCTCTCTGCGTTCCGTGTCCAGCTGACACCAAAGCACCAAGGACACCCTCTAGGTCAAAGCAAAAAAAAAACAAAAAAACAAAATAAGTAGCACATTATCACAGCTTTGAATTATAAAAACAGTTTCTTTTTGACAACCTTACCTGATAGAAATCCGTGCCTTCCTCTATGGAATGGAGCACAGCAGGGAAGATGGGTGGCACGGTGACCATCTGCAGCCGCCCACTCAGAGGGTTAGATTCAGAGTTTTGGTAGCGTCTGTGTTTGTCCTGGATCACCAGTACTAAAGACTGGGAATGGTTGATGAGCTCCAACAGAGAGGCCACTGCAGTGTGCTGGATGTTGTAGTCCCTGGACAGGCAGGATAAGGTCATCAAAGACCTCAGCCACACTGGCAGGCTGTCCACATCACTGCCTACAGAAAAACAGTAAAACAATCTTTTACTACTTTTTGGGTTAAATTGTGTAGCTAAGAGTAGATGAATCTAATAACATACTGACTTGTGTGATTAAACATGTCTGTATGAAGAGTCAGAGTCTCCTCTTCAGTTAGGTAGACAGGGAAGGTGGTGCACTCCAGCAGCAGGTGGCAGGTGGCGGTGAAGGCCTGTCGACAGGCCTCAGAGATCTCTGCCCTACTACGCGGCATGTATCCGGCTCCCCAGTCCAGGCACCATAAATGCCGACGGTCTTTTTTCTTCTCTGCTGAGAACTGGGCATCTGATGTAAGGCGATGTTTAAGCTTGGTTGGATTGAATAGAGCTGTCATTTTGTCTTGAACTTCCTCTTCCCCTACGCACGCTACCAAAACCTTCTGATCCACCGAGGCGGCCGTAAGGTCAGGCTGAGGCCCTTCCTCCTGCTCCCTGACATCCTCCACCTGCACCAGCAGGTATCTGAAACACAGGAGGAGTAAAGACATCAATAAAAAGTCCTGCAAAGAAGTGTAGCTGATTCAACAATGCCCCAGTAGTTTACCTTGTGGTTATGAAGGCCAGGATGTCCTGCAGACACCGGGTCATATTGTCGACACTGCCTCCCCTCCTCCACACTGTTTCACCTTCTTTGCAAATGCCGTTTACCATAGCCTCCATCCCTGGTGGTAGATGCTGCTCTGACGGTGAGGCGCTGATTCCCAGTCCGCTGTCTTCAGACCTGAGTGTTGGGTAAATGGAATTGGCGGGCTCTGCCTCTGCCTCTGCTCTGTCTCTGTTCAATTCTTCGTCTCCGTGCTGACCATTAAGCTGACCAGCATTGCCCTCTTTCTCTGCATCCTCCAAGTCCTGGATAAAGGATTTAGAAGATGAGGCAGCCAGGCATCAACAAAAATATCATTTTAAAATAAACCACACTGTCTGACCTGTGTTTTTTCCTCTTCCTCTTCCTCTTGTAGTGTCTGTGACTCCATCTCCTCCGTGTGTGCGTCTACATCAGCATCTAAATAAGCCACAGGCATTTGGATCTTACTCAGGACCTTGAAGCAGGTGCACAGACCCTGTGTGACATCTTCCAGTTTAAGAGACTCCAAGTGGCTGCACATGGTTCGCAGCATGGTGCCCAGCATCTCAGGAAGAAACCAGGACTGGATATCAGCATGGAGCTCCTGTGGGAAAGCACACGCATAAAAACATCATGTTTGTAGACCGTTTTGTCTGAACAAATAGTGTAGCCTGTTACAAGTCAAAATTTGGTCAACTATTGCTGAATAATAGTATAATAGTGGGATACAACAAAGTGAATCACAAAAACAGAAAAATCTGTCTACATAAGTATTTATTAAATATTTACAAAATACCAAAATTCATGTTCAACTAACACATTTTTTTAAGAATTATTAGCAAATGTCTGTTCTGGGTATGCGACTAAAATGGATGCTCATTGTGGTGTAAGCTTAACTGCAGCCATTACTTCTCATAAGGGAGGGAGCTAGAAGTTTGACGTTCTTAACATTAAAAACACAGTTACAAAAACTCAATAGCCAGCTTATTAGGACCGCCAAGTACTTGATGATGAGTGAATAATAAAGTACTATGCGATGAGGTACCAGCTGGCTTCAGAAAGCATCAGTCCTTACTACTTCAGGTATATATGATAAGCATGCTATTTATTTACCAGAGGAAGTACATCCAGCAGGAAAATGATGAGATTAGACAGCTCTGTAACAGAGGGAACAGGATGACCGGAGTCCTGCTCAGGTAGTGATCTTGGGTCGCTATAAAAACACAAACAGTGATGGTTGCTGATTGATATTTGATGGTAAACAAGGAAGCTTTATACAAGAATGCACATATTTGCTTGGCAATTTCACTTTATATGAATGGTGACTTATAGCTACAATCGTGCAACCTTTTTGGTTAACACAATTTACTGTCATATCAACACTTGATAGGTTTAAGTATTAACAATCAATATAATTAGGAGTTCTATGTCAGTAATCTCTGGTTTACCTGAGAGAAGTGCAGAATCGTTGGGTCATGTACTCCCACAAGTATTCACTGTTCATGGAGCTTACAAGCATATTCACTGCCTTTATGATCTCTGACGCATTCTTATTCTCTTTTATTTTGCTGTTTTAGAAAGCATAAAGACAGGAATCATCATGTAAGAGTGTTCAGCTAAACCTGCAGTAATATGTCAACATTTTTCTTCTGCTCTTTCCTCTTTTGCCCTCACCTGGCCAGCTGGGTGCCTGAGATCCCTGAGCTGGCGATGGTTTCCTCCCCTACCATCTCTCGACAGTATCCGTAGAAGGCTCGGACCACCTCCAGCATCACACTGCTTAAGACCGATGGGCCTGAGCAGAGGCATCACAGTAAGAGAGAGGCTTGGACAGACCGGCAAAGATGGTGGATCAATAGATTTTATGTTGCATACCTATCTCCACTTTATCAAGCAGGCTGCTGATGATGCGAAAGGGCCTGAGGTATCCAGTCACGTTCTCTGGGTTAGTCTCCACATCCTTCTGTTTGAGGATGTTTATCAGAGCCTGAGGTCAAAAAGATAAAACGGATGAGTAGGAGCAGACAAAAATAAATAGATGAATGCATTGGTCAAACAGACACACCTGACCAACATTTGAATTTGGAATTCTGCTTCTTTTGTATTATCATACACGATAAAATGTGACTCAAAATCTTTACCAGAATAGTTTACTTCAGACATGTTTAGATAAAATGGTAAATCTACTTATTTGCCAAAAAAGATATAGGTAATGTGCAGGACAGTTTCTTGGCCAGACACATACAGTATGCTTCCTGGAGTTGCTGCTATTTGATAGAAAGATGTTACTCTTTCCAGGCAAGAAAGAGCAAGAGTCCTACACATAACCCAATGTGTTAAACAAACAGAATTATATGTTATAGATGATAGATGTTATAGAGATGCCTATAGGTAGATTTCATTACCTTAGGGCCGAGCCAGGCTGGCTGTTTAACCCTGCTTAGTAACTTTATTCTAAGCTTAGCAAATACCAGCATATAGATTTATTAATATATTTGGCATATTTTGGTTTCAGTGTGCATCTGTGTGCTAATATTAGAGTAAGATACCTGCACAATGAAATCTCTGGAGTAAGTGTTAAAGTAGAAAGATGTATGTTCTTCCATGGTAGTGGAGAAGGTAGGATGTGGTGACACCATTTCTCCTTTTGTATCTGTGCCTGAAAACACAAGCATGCAAACATGAAGACAAATGTTAGTGAGCCATCTGAGTGATCAAGCTCAGTGGTCTCATACATATGACTCATCACTTTAGTGTATTCTACTGATCAAAACCTTGAAGCCAGGCGTAGAGACGTCTGTTAAGGGACATGTCTCTGCGGAGTAGTGTCAGTAAAGCTGCAGACACCACTGTAGTCATGTCTTCAGTACTCATTGCAATACTGGTCACTGCTGGATCCTAAACCAACAACACACATGTAGCTGATGAGGAGTAGGAAGCAGGACTGATCCCAAAAATCAATGCAAAAGAAAAAAGAAATGACTAGTAACCGGACACCACTCCCAAAACTAACACACAATCTTTTCTGAATTGTCTGACATTACAGTAATTTCACTAAATATCAGTTAGAGACATTGATGTTTACAAATCATGAAGAATTAAGGTTGAAAATAAATGAATGCTTGGTTTGGAAATAAAAGTACAAAATATCACTTAAAGAGATAGGATTAAGATGTTCAGAAAAAAGGAAGTAAGTGACGTAATGTGTGAACCCACCAGGCATGTAGCAAACGGGAAAAAGAAGAGCAGGATTTCTAGTGTGTTCCTCTGCACCAGGACATTTGAGTCTTGCAGAGAAAGACACACTGACTTCACCTGGAAACAAATGTTGCCAACTTAAAAAGGGAATTGAGATTGGAAAATGTTTAAAATGCTCTCCACAGCACAAAGACAGACACACTTACCACCTGGCGGTGGTCATAGCCAAGCATGTAAATTTGTTGGGGCAGGGTCAACATGCGGTCAAAGTGTGTGACGATAAAGACAGTGGCTGGCAGTCGCACCAGCGGGCTGACCAGCATACTGCCCCACAGGGCGCCATAGAACACCTGCTGACCCACCAGCAGGGACAACTTGAGCAGCAAAGCATCAGTCCTGGACAAAGGTGGAGAAAACTCACTGGCACATGTCCAATATGCCGTGACAGGAATAACTACTTAAAAAGAAACACCGTTACTAATGTCTGTTACAAATACAGTGTCAAACACTTGACAACTGGTAGGAAGCAGGGTGTAAATCAGCGACTTTCAGAGAAAAGGTAGAGTTAAGTTATGAGTTTTTACGTTTTTCTTCCACTCACTGCAGCATCTAATTCTAACAAATTGTGTTCTAATTCTAATTCCAATTCTAATTCCAATTCTAAACAAGTTCACAGACCCTTGGGAAATCCCAGTACATTTTTAAATTTAAAAAACATAACGTAATAGTTACTTTCACTGGTAACTACTTGGAACAGAAGTTAGGTTTGAGAATATTTAAGATATCTTTTCCTGACAAAAACAGTATGCACTATGCACCTGTCATAGACCTCCAGTCCCTCCTCCAGGCCTGGCAGTAGTCCTGTTATGAAAGCCTGAAGACTGGGCAGCAGAGCCCTCTGCAGTGGGAGATAGTAACGCTCGTACAGTGTCAGAAGGACAGGCTTCACTGCCATGGCTGCATGGCCCAACAGCGGGAACAATCCCGAGCTAAAAAAAAAAAAACAGACAATAAGTTACATCATTAAAAGCTGCACACATAGTCGATCCGGCTCTCTCCTCAAAATGATGAAACTGTTTATTCACCTGTAAATGAATAGATCTTTGGCCAGCCATTTTGATCCAATGATTTTGAAGATGACTTCATAAGTCTCCAGAGCCTTAAGGTGCACTCCGCTGGGGAGGGCTGGGTGCAGACACTGGGCCAGACGCTTCCCTATGATCAGCCTCTTGGGCAGGAGGGAGTACCGGATATTACTCTGCAGGGCCTGATAAAAAGAGAGGATAAAGGAGTAAAAAAAAAAAAAGGTGTGGCAGTTGGGACTCAATAAGACTAAATAAAACCATGCAAATGTACTACAGAAGGACTGTTGTTATTCATTGTTATTTAGTTTCATGTTTAAGAAATGTAACCTTAAAATACAGATTCTCTGTCAAAGTACATATTCAGTGTGTACTTTAAGGACAAACTCTCATGCTTCAACACACAGACACTCCAAAGTAAACATCTGCTCTGCAAGTCAATAGAAAAGTGGAATATTTATTACCCAAAGTGAATGGCCAGAAGACTTGAGCAACAAGGCTAACACAGTCTGTGTGACAAACACCCACTTCCTCATAACTACCGAGAACTAAATTGTATGAGGCAGCTGTGAAAGTGACAGACGCACAACATATACAGCAAAAAAACTGAAATACTTAGACCATTTCATAAGTTAAGAAATTTTACTGTGTGCTTAACTGAAAGTAGCAATGTCCATTCACGGGATGTCAGCAGAAAGTCATTAGCAGCTACAGTATTTTAAGGCATCCAGTTATCATACTGTACCTTGTTGAGCTTGCCCAGAGAGGAAATGAGATCTGCCCACTCAGTGGAGGACTCAAAGTTTCGGAGCGCTTTCTCAATGACGGCCGTGTAGCTCCGATAACGGTAGTCATTCTGCAGCTCGAGCTCCTCAGGATCCATGATTCACCAATCCGATCCCAGCATGTTCAGCACAATGACATCTGGAAAAAAAAGAAAGACAAACAAGGGTTTCTAGCGAGTGAGCGGAGGGTTTGTCAAGCTCACCAGAAGAATCAGTTATGCAATAGTAACTGTCTTGTCTGCAACCTGTTGAATATCTCTCCGCCTCTGAGGCTTGTTTATGGCAAATAAAATTATCCAATTAGCGGTGTTACATACACAAGCCACGGGGCAAAAGAGACAAATGTCCTCATTCATGACTGGTCAGAGTGTGCTGATCGACCTGCCTCTCAATCTGAGTCCTTCTAATATACTGTGTGGCTCTGCATGCACTTCTACCAGAAAAACAAGTTATAGATTGTCTGTGCAAAATGCAATGCACAGTGAAGTTAAAAGCTGCCTGCATTGATTGCTTTGGCGACATGGGAGAAGCACCACAAGCTGTAAACACAATACTGTTAATATCACAGGATAAAGTTGATATGACAAATCTATTAGCAAACACTTATTTATTGGAAAACACAAGACAACTTATACTTGTTTGTGCGCATCACAACATACTTTCTTTTTCTATGATTCATGATGACAGACAGTGCAGGGATATGGATCTTGTGCTGTGTTTTGTATGATGAATTCTATGAATTTGTGTCACACTACTGTCTGTAAAGCTAACTGTCCCTCTGGGAATCTTGAATTTCGAGCAAGCATTTATTTCTGTGTTGTATTTTTGGCAACCTGATAAATCCAAATCCAATAACTACTCTTTTAACTTTTCTTCTTTGCCATTTTCACTATCTCCTGAAAAAAAAACCCAAATATCTGTATCTTAACCAGCTAGAGGCTAACTACAGTATGTGTGTGTGTGCTGTTTGACGCTGGGCTGGACAGTGGATTCAGCTGAAACTCTTTTATAGAAAACAGCTCTATAAAACAGACAGTGTAAATGAACCAAACAAACTGGGATAGAAAAGAACTCAAAATAGAAAAAAATGCAATTATTTTAGGAACAAAAAAAAAAATACAGATCCCTGTCTTTCATGCATATGGAAAAGTAGGTGTGTAAGTGTTTGTGTGTATTGTGTGTGTTGTATTCGAATAAAACAAACATTGATGGGGAGAGTAGGAAGGCCGGATTAAAGGAGCCAACATCTGGACTCTAATGTGGCTGAGCTGAGAGGGGATTTGCCATCGTGGACACGTCCAATAACACGTGCTCATGGACCAGGACATTACTGCAGTCAATGCTGATCAGTTGATTGACAGAAAAATAACCAATAAAGTGTAATAACTGATTCGACTTTTAAGTAACTTATGTAATACCAATACCCATCGCTTGTTGATTACAGCTTTGAAATGTTGATTTTTACCTTATTTCATATCTTGTTTATACTGTGAGTAATAAGCACAAATTTGTAAGCGTCTGATAACTTATAACAGGTATATTTTAGTTTTAATAGGTAAACTTTTAAATCTCTACATTTAAAAAATGCTCATCCATTTACACACTGCTTACATCAGAACTTCAGTAGAATTTAATAAATGATAAAAACTAAACTAGTTCTCGACCAGTGGGAATAAAAAGATCTTGTTTACAAAAAGGAAGAAGAGAAATAATAGGCTTTAAAGACTCATACTGGTATAAGTATTTGTTTATAGATGCTATTTCACATTCACTCATTACATTACATCACTATTTTTTGATAAAGGTCCTTTAAAATGTTGTCAACGAGTTTTGTCTATGACATTCAGGTGAGGGAGACATTTTAAGGTTATTATAAAGCTATGTAACAACACTGTTTCTAAACTGATGCTAGATAGATTTAGTTGCTAAACAAAATGTGTTATCTCAGTACCAACTTGAAAAGAACTGAGAGCTGTTATTCATGCTTTGGTAATATGTTTTTAATCTAAAAATAAGGCCTTTTTTCACTGTTCACGGATCCAGCTGCTGAAATATAAGCTTAGTGTCCTTTTCTAACAATGTTTCTTACCCAGAAAAGCCACATGCTGGACTATAGTCCAGTAGATTAAATATTCTTAAGTAATTTCTCTTTTACTGATAGTTTTGATATGATTTTGTACATGAAGATGATATTTAAAAGAATAATCAACCTAAATGGCACCTATGCCATGATTGAAAAATCATACTGTTTCTTTATTTACAGAGATAACTATATTACTTAAGATTACTTAAGAAGGGTCTATGATAAATGTACATATTCACTAAATAACTATTTAGTAAATAAATGTTTTAATCCAAAAAAAATGTGTTTGCTTAATAAAAGTTCAGCAATTTCAGCAATACAATCAGATTATCTCAATGTCGCTATGACCTACTTCTTACAGTATATACCTTCTGGTACTTAAAGATAGATTTAAATTTATTTTCTTAAGATCTGGAGAGAACCTACCTTCCCATAATCTGAGAATCTTTTAGGAAACCACGACAAGCTACAATATTTACCACTGCTAAGTCATTTTAGGCAATTCAGTTTAGTCCCCTAGTAGACATTGTCATTGTGATACAGATACTTCCCCTATGTGTTATGGTACTACACCCCCACCTTTTAAGCAAAATAAAACATAAATTATTTCATGAGTAAATTTTCCTCTTATCTCCATATGTTTGTTGTATTTGATAGTTTCTTAACAGGTCAACACCCTGTAGATCTTTCTGCCAGATGATATTCAGACTTTTACAAATATCTGCAACCTGTTAAAGGTTTGTAAAACACAGATGCCTTGTAATTCCGAACATTTCATGACTGGATTCCTCATCTGAGTGAATTGTGCCTGAGTCATACAGTGTCTAATCTGTAAATAAAAAAATTATAACATTATTTTTCAACTTCATATTTTTACATGTTTCAGAGAAAGGTATAAATACTCCATCCAGGTGTTATGTCACTTATCGTGTCTTTTTATAAGCCATTTATTTGATTAAACAGACTTTTTTCTTGAAACATGGCAGGATTGCTGCATAGAATGACATATGACATCGTACTAAATTGCCAGTACTAATTTTGAATTTTAGTAGAAGAACCATGTGAAAGAACATCCTTCTGGGTCTGTTCCCTCCCTTGATCAATCTGGACATTTCAAACGACAGATTGTGTAGCTTTATACAGGGTAGACAAATATACCTCCTATGTCAAATAGAATGCCAAACTGCTTAATGGACTGCGGTGATAGTGAATAGGCAACATCATGGAAATGTAATTGGAAGGCAAACACTGTTTTTTTTATAATCACATACATTTCTCCCCATAGAGTGAGCAAGAAAATCCCATTATACACAGACTGTGTTCAAATGTTTCTACTCAGACTATAATTCTTCCCACAGAGAAAATGTGAGTGCAAAAAAAACCCAAGTGATAGCTGATCAAAATGTGCAGGCCACTTCCTCCCAGCAGAACAGAAAGTGTGACAGACAGGCAGAGAAGTGTGTGTGTGTGTGTGTGTGTGTGTGTGTGTGTGTGTGTGTGTGTATGTAGTGAGGGTGGACCATAGGGGTTGACACACAGTGGCACACAGACTGCATAAATTACTGGCTGTGACTGTGTCACCTGACATCACCATGAGAGGCTTTTATGTGACAGCATTTATCCGTAAGACGGCACATGACGAGAAGAAGACCGCATGAAGTGTGGCCAGGTGACAGCTGGCCGGGTAGCTCCTGGCCTGTGAACGTACTGTAGCATCACTGCTCAGTGACTTATGTAACCACATCCGGAGGAGAGCACTGACTCGATAACTGCTTACTTTTCATCTTACACTACTGAAACTGTTGGGTTTTAATTTATTTAACTGATAATGTTCATTTTATAATTAGCCATGCTAGCTATTAAACATTAGAAATATTCCAACGTTCTTTTTTACATTAAACGAGAAAATAAAAGTAACATATAGACAACATAACATATAAACATTAGCTAGCTAACGTTTAACATTAATATCAGGTGCATCAATAACTCACCAATGCGAATAGTCGCCTCAGAGCAGCTGGGTGTTTATGCTGCATTTGTCATGCTGCCGTGGCTACAGACAAGATGTAGGTTCCTGTTTTGCTTTTTCTATATATGTAAAAATATGTATGTGTCACAATCCATCCGCAGATAAGCAGCAGCGATATCAGTCCTGACGGGGCGGGATCCTCAAACTCAGCTGATTCAGAGCTGGGGTAACACAACAGCTCGGACGGCCCACTTCTTTGAACAAAAGGGGTGGGGCGTGGATGTTATGAGCCGTAAAAAGGAGATATTTGTCTTCTAAAACGTTCTCCAGAAAGTCAATACAGGAAGGACTTAATAGAGATTCCCACCCGGAGGGGAATAAAAACCAGTTTATCTACATGCGGAGTCGAAACGGAGATATTGCATTAGTGCTAACGCACTGCCCCCCGGGTTTGGTACAGTCCAGGATGTGCAGCGTTACAAACCTCTCACCTCTCTGTTAGATATTTGACTGCGAGCGCTGCTCTCACCATCGTTAACTTCATTTAAAGTCGATTATTATTGTCTCCAAAATGTTGTCATGTAACTCTGCATTGCTGTAAAATAGGTCAAATTTGTCTAGATATATACACAATATACACTGATATCACACCATTAATAGGCACATCTATTCCCCACAATATATTATTCAATATTTTTATTGTAGGTATTATTTTTTATAGTGCCTGACGAATGGATTCGTAGACTGATATCAAATTTTTAAGGGCATATTTTAGGGCTTATTTATGCCTTTTTAACAGGTTGTTGAGAGATGGCAGTCAGTCATTTTCTATACCTGCTTATTCCTCATTAGGGTCATGGGGGTCTGCTGGAACCATTCACAGATAAAAGGAATAAATTATTTAATTAAAAAAAAATGTTATTTTATTTTTTCACATTTTATTTTATTTTTGTTTTTACAAATTAGTGGCCTAGTTCCAATAATGCAATTCAAAAAGTACTATAATACAATAGAATAAAATACATAAATACATAGACAAGATATAACAAATATATTGAAACAATGAGAGAATGTTGTGTAAGCCAGTGTCAGTGAAGAGCTTGTATTATCTGTATTATACAACACATTTTGAATCACCTATCCTTTTACACCCTTTTACATTATGAACTAGTAGTTATTTTTGTATTATATGGAAATAGATGATATCCTTTCTGTGTTTTTAGCATCTCTAAAGGAACTTCATGGGTTTTAGTATGCCATGTGGGAGAAGATGTATGTATGATCTTATTTGATTTGCTGGTTGTTTAATGTTAGTCTGTCACCATACATGTGTATGTTGACAGGTGGGTAGACTAAACACAGGTCATCTAGCTCAACAAAATAGGGCCTAATGTCAAAGTGAGGAAATAAAATCTATCTATCTTGTGTGGTTCTATAGGACAAGGTCATTATACTATTCAAATCTATCTATCTGTCTGTCTGTCTGTCTGTCTGTCTGTCTATCTATGCCTTTTTAGGCTACAATCTCTTCTAAATAGCCTTTGCTGTTTTCATTTAAAACAAAAGCTAAAAGGCAAAAAGGGCCATCACAACTTTTTTTCCCAGAATGAAGATCAAGAACCTTGCATTCACTTAATAAACAAATGGTATCTTGTGTAAAATATCAAAAGCATATTATGCATATGTAACTGATGAGAAAGAGGAAAATGGAGACACATACAGAGCACAAAGTCAATTGTGTTCCTGTCAGTGTGTTTACATTCTTATTTGTAATTCTTCTTTTACTTGATAGTTCTGTATAAGCGTGAAATGACAACATGACAATACCCTTTTAAGACAGATGTAGGCTATTGATACTGAAAATGATATATATTTCTAACTGACTTATTGAAAATAACTTGCTTAGTCTGGAAATTGTTTATACGTGCATGCATGAACAAGCTAATACAGGTTTAAGTCTCTAGATGGAGCTCTTGTATCCTCTTTGAACCTGATTGTAAGTTGCAAGTGCCAAACATCCAACAATATGAGTGCTTCATGTTTAAAGTAGAAATACAAACACATAATTTCAAAGGCAGTAGTATGATGGCATACTGCACAAACATGTTTTAATGGAATAATGAGCATGAGCCTAATTATATAGAAAACACAATATAGATTGCAACATTTCTTGTTCCAAACATTCAACCCTGCCAGGAGAAGGCTTCTCTGGGACAAATAGGTGTTGGATGTTGTAATTCATTTACTGCATGATTTCCTAATAGACCAATTTATTTTTTATAACAGGCAACTGTTAATAGAAAAAACATGGTCTGATCATGATCATGATCTGTTCATAGTACACAGTGATAATATGGTTCAAGAGTGAAATAAACAAAGGTCAGGCTTGAAGTTGTTTTTATTCATGTAATACTATGTAATATGTTTTATTTATTTAGTGGGCATCAAATTACTTTTAGCCCTCAAATTTGCTTTTATGTTTTGATGATTTCCCAGTTTGAAAAAATTGTACTTACAAACACAGAGTCCAACAGAACTTTCTTTTACAGAGCCTAAAGATGACAAATAGGGATTCTAACTATCTGTAGACAGTGTGCAACTTATTATTTTTTACAAAAATTGGATATATTCAAACTATTGCATCTATCTTTTTTTTTTTTTCTTACTATTTATTAGCATTTTCTCTCCATTCTGTCGATAATGCATACTGTGTATGCAGATTAACAAATTCTGCGAATTTGTACATTGTGTTGTGTGTTTTTTTATTTCTTTAAAGTTTTTTTTATCTTCTTCTTTTTCTTTTTCTTTATCTGTAACGCTGCAGTAACACACAAATTTCCCCGTTGTGGGATCAATAAAGTTTATCTATCTATCTATCTATCTATCTATCTATCTATCTATCTATCTATCTATCTATCTATCTATCTATCTATCTATCTATCTATCTAGGACATGAGTTTACAAAAAAGTCAACGTGACGATACATTATTTATCAAAGCAAAGTGTGCCTAACAATAGAAAAGTGTGGACAGCCTCATCAACAGTATATACCCAAATTTTGCCTTTGTATACTGGAAATATACAAAGGCAATATATATATATATATATATATATATATATATATATATATATATATATGTATATATATATATATATATATATATATATATATATATATATATATATATATATATATATATATATATATATATATATATATATATATATATATATATATATAGGGGTATAGACATTAAAATTAGAAAATTCAACATTCAACAAAACTGTTATTTGAGGATCAACCAAAATGCACAGAAATAAAACTACTTTTACTTATACGACACTGCAATGTTTCTGTAAATAAGTGTGGGAGGTTAAAACATGGAAGCTGTTTTTTTCTGTCTGGAATCCTTGGCCCATTTATGTATTTACAAATTCCAATACTTTGGACCTGAACTTTGGACAATGAAAGGTGTCCTTTCAGTAAATTTAAACTATGTAACTGAACTTTTCATGGAAACCTTGCTGAAAATATGATGGCGTTTAGTCAGTAGGTGGTGCTACAACAGCAAGATATATGTATATATCCTAAGATTTTGTATGAATCATCTGATCACAAAGCCCTGTGATTCCTAGTATTTTTTCATAATTGATCTATATATTATTATTGTACAAAGCCAGGTGTATCTTAACGTAACATTTTTCCACGTGCATCTGACCTGACAAATGTCATAGTTTTGGACACGCTATGATTTGAAAATAGATTACACGTACTAACTAATAGTGTATCAAGACCTGTGCAACCTGTTCTACATGTTTATCAGTGTAGACTTGAGGCTGTGATAACATGCACATAGAGCAGACATGAAAAATGTTGTGTAATAGAACATTAGTGTTTCTAATCACCTAAAAGCTATTTCACCTAGAGGGAGAGGAACAAGGTTGGGTTTATAGTTACATCTGCCAGGGGTTGCTTTTCTTTTTTCTTTCTTATGTTTGTCTGTTAATTAAAAACGCATCGCAAGAAAATGTTTGTTCTGTTATAATAGGCTACGTTTTGGCTGTGTTCTGGATATACCACAAGCACGCAGGTGAGAAAATAGAAAAATGGTTTGAGAAATGTAATACAACTTTAACTATTTATAAAGATCAGTTTCTGACCTGAATCTACTACCTATAATTAAATGGGGTTCTAGTGTGCACGTAAACGGGCTAATATTCTAGCGAATGTATTATCAGTGACACTGGAACACGACACGACAATGTAGAGTTGGACGATCAACAAATATCACATTACGACGCTGAAGTTAGTTTCTGATTCGGCATTTAAGGAGGGAATTATTTCAAATTATTACAATTTAATAATAAACACGTTACATCATTTGGAGTTGTTATATTTCGTTTCTGTAACTTACAATAATACTAGACTACATCCGTACTTGACGGCGAACGACCTGCTGTCGCTGAAGAACTACGCAGCACGACGCGGGGCATGCCGGTAGATGCAGTTTTCTGCGAAATGGAAAATTCCAATATTCTGTATCCGTTAAGAGGAGTGAGTGGAAATTTACTCTGCTTGCCTCCCTCCATAATATGCAGAGCTGATTCTGTCTTGCAGGATGTTTTCTTGAAGTCAACCATTCTGTTAACATTATGTGACTGCTGGGCTGTTGACAGTAAGGCTTATTATAGGCACTGGACTATGATGATGATAATGACTATAGGCTCATATAAGCCTAATATTGTTTTGTTGTAATATCAACTTTATTATTTTATTTTAATTATAAGTAGTAGTACGCTACAAGAAATAAACTTGAATGTATAGAATACAGAAGGAAATGCACATGAAACGTTACAGTAGAGGTCTCACTGGGAAGCTACTCTGCAATGAAGCTTTTTCTGAGGGATGATACCTGGAGATTTGCATGACACATATGTATTATTGATAGTACTACAACTAGCTACTGCCACTTCTACTACTACTTCTACTACAAATTTGTAAGCCTAATCCATGTGAACTCTTATTAATATTTCATTTACTGCACTGTAGCTTTTATTCTAATATTTTTATTTGTCCTATTCTTTTATCTTATTCTTAAAAACATGTTAATCTCTTTTAATTAACTCTTTTAATTTTTTATGTAAAGCACTTTGAATTTCTTAATTCAGAGTTGGCACAATAGTTACTGTAAATTAGGTGTTGGCGGTGCTGGTAGTAACGGTGATGTTCGGGAATTTCCCCCCTATTGCTCTAAAATGTCAACCAACTTGATCACCTGCCTAATGCTTTCCAGTGAATAGGTTCATCTGTGCAATCCAGAGCACTAGTAAAAAACGAAACACGTATTTCATGCAAAAACTAAGTATATGCTTCACATTGGCTAAGGGTTTATTGGCATTATTGAAAAAAAACATATCAGACATAAAGTAGAGTGTTATATATACTTAAACTTAAATAATTATACTTAAAATATGTCTGGAGGGAATATTTAAGTATTATAATATTATAGGATATGTGTTTGTTTAATTCCCCTCGGATTACTATAATTAACAATACATTAATCCTATAAATTCAAAGTTAAATATCCCTAAAACGAAATAGGAAGGAAGGCGGTGTGCTTAGTAGCCCCACAGACTTTCAGCTTTGAATTCTAATAATTTAAACGTGTTTCATGTTCATAAATTGATATTAACATGCAGGTCAATACATGAGGCCGGGATAAGTAGCTGGAGAAATTTCCAGTAGGTGTTGTTGCACCCAAACGCGGCACGAGTGTGGGCCACGTGTGGGGCGGGGACCCGAGCTGTCTGACGCCTATAAGGAGAAGAGGCAAGGCGGCGTAGCCTGACGGCTATCACCGCTCATCACTGAGATAACGACAATTCATCGCATTGACAGACAGACAGACAGACAGAGAGAGAGAGGAGCCCGGCGTGGTACGAGAGGACAGCAGCAATCCCGCGGTTGACAGGTCCACAGGAGGGAGTCATTCCCTCTGCATCCACATCTCCTTACAGGGCGACTTTATCACACAGCTAACAAGGTACATCTTTAGTGTTGTAAAAACAATGGAGCCGGTCGGTGAGTCATTGTGTGACGACTAACTACTTGAGTTGTTTTTTTTAATCACGTCAAATACATAATCATATCATGTCAATGTTAGGACTGCGAAACAACGATTTCGGTTGTGTCCGTTAATGTAACACAGACATTTTTGTCTCCTCTTCGTTTCTCTCACGTTTGACACTTCATTCTTCCTGCTGACGTCAGCCAGGAAGACATGTCGCATATTTAAGATGCAACGCGACATACTTTTTGCGTGACTCACAAAATGCGCATACAATGGGCAAACGTAGAGGACTACAACTCCCTTAGAAGATGCGCAGCTCGTGCGGTCGGATGAACGAGTGCCTGTTCTAGAAATTTCCTGCAGGTTCCTCTGTGCTCTACGTGCCTGGTCTGGACTGGTGTCGCATCTCCTTTGTATCCACAAACTCCGTCTTGGCTCCCCGCATTCTCTGGGAATCAGTTAAAGGCAAAGCATGTAGAATTCAAACAAACAAATCCCTGAGCAAGATATAATTGATATTAATTATACAGTTCCTGCTTTACCCTATGCTTTAGTAATTGACTCCTCTGTGTTTCAAACATGTTAGGGCTGGTTCACCTGCTCCAGGCAAATATAACGTGTACACCTGGCACGGAATCTCACATAGAATGTTGTTATAGAAGAACTTCAACACTGGTTGAAATTCATAGTTGCCTATGTTTGAGTTAATATTTTTGCTGGAAGAGGAATACTAGAAGATTTACACATGCTTTATTTGTTTAACCCAATTATATAAATCAGCCTGGGCTAAAGTTATTGTCATTGTGGCACTGCCAGAACAACATTTCCATTGTTTTGGTAATAACTAAGGGTTCTTAGAGTAGACCCTACAGGCATACATGGATGGTTGTGCTTAGATATTAATCATTATATTACTTTGTAATTAAAAGTATTATTATTGAATGCTATTGCTGCACTTCACAGCCAGGGTCTGTAGGACATTTTATAGTGGACACATGAAAACTGTTGGGCCCTGATCATGAGATGGTAAAATGAAAACAAAGGCGTCTTTTATCAAGTAGAATGATTATGCATAAAGCCTAGCTGTGAAGACTGAGGCGTGGGGTTATTTTCTTCCATGTTTAGCAAGCTAAAAAATGAAGGGGCCAGACACCCGTGCATGTGTATGCATGCTTGTACGTGTGTGTGTGTGTGCATGTGTGTGACACAAAATAGATGAGCTCACACTGTAATGTGCATATTACTTGCTGAAATTGACTTTAATTTGAAAAATCCCACTGTGCTAACTTCAGGTTTTTGCAGTTCTATTTGTTTTTTATTTGGTTATGTCAGAGTTACCGATCTAGGTGTGTGTATGTATTATATTTTAAGTGTATTTTTTTTTTATTATTGTTTTATTTTGTATGATCAGGTAATAGGTCACCATGGGTACCTCCACTTTTTACTTTCAGAGTCTAAAACAACCAACTGTTGCAAGATTTTGATGATAATAAAACTTGTCAGGGCACATAGGAACAGTATAAACCTTTGCTATGCACATTTTTTTCTCCTTGACTCTTTTTGATTTCTTACATAATGGTATTAAGCCTTCTTTGAAGTTAATAGGGCCATGGCTTGAGTTCTTTTCTGCTAAAAAGAATTAATCTCGTAAGTCATAGGTGGGTTAACTCAAGGACTGGCGCTGGATAAATACTGCAGTTGCAAAACAAAATTAATTGAAATAAGCAGACTTTTTGATCTCGATGTTGCTTTGAATAAAATCTGCCATTTTTTAACCCTGTGTTACATGAATTATTTTAAAAATTTCATTCTTACTGATGTGATGTACAGTTTTACTCCAGTAACTTTAAACCTCTCTTTCTATCCTGTTCTCAGACAGGCTGTTGCTCTGAACTTTCATTTGTGTTAGGTGTGTTTTCCTCCTAAATTAAGGATCTAATGAGGTGTTTTTCTTTGTCTTTGCTGTCTTGCAGGAATGTTAACTCTAGACCTTTCTAGACCAGATGCCTACATCCTCCTCCTCTAAAACTAGAACGACCTCAGTGCCGGTGGATAACCCCCTCCGAAGCACATCTAGTGAATTTGACCTGACGGTGGATACTACAGCTCCATCCAGACAGCAAACCAAAGCAGAGCATTTGCATTGTTATTCTTTGGTATTTATTAAGCTTATAAAATTTACATCATATTACAGTGGAAGTATTCATATTGCTGTGAAAATTACTTCCAAAAGTTAAAAAAGGGAGTAATCTGTAAAAATGGCTCCTCGAATGGAAGCGGTTGACATAGCTGTGGTTGCGCTTTATTTTGTCCTGGTGCTCGTCATCGGGTTTTTTGCCATGTGGAAAGCCAACCGCAGCACTGTGTCTGGTTACTTCCTGGCGGGGCGCTCCATGACATGGATAGTGATAGGTGCCTCACTCTTCGTCAGTAACATTGGAAGTGAACATTTCATAGGCCTGGCTGGGTCGGGAGCTGCGAGTGGTTTTGCTGTTGGAGCATGGGAATTTAATGCACTCCTACTTCTGCAGTTGCTTGGCTGGGTGTTTGTCCCTGTGTATATCCACTCAGGCGTCTACACCATGCCCGAGTACCTATCAAAGCGCTACGGTGGCAACAGACTAAAGATTTACTTTGCTTCCTTGTCTGTGTTACTCTACATTTTTACCAAACTGTCTGTGGACTTGTATGCTGGAGCTCTCTTTATTCAGGAGTCCTTGGGCTGGAACCTTTATCTATCTATTGTCCTGCTCATCAGTATGACTGCTCTGCTCACTGTCACTGGTGGTTTGGTGGCAGTATTGTACACAGATGCTCTTCAGGCAGTGTTGATGATTGGTGGAGCACTTACCCTATCCATTATCAGTCTAAACAAAGTTGGTGGCCTAGAGGGTGTCAGAACTCAGTACATGCAGGCAATCCCCAATGTTTCTGCTATTATTGCCACCGGAAACTACTCCTATTCTCCCTCCTGCCGCGTTGAGCCCAAGCCAAACTCTCTACGCATCCTCAGAGGTCCTCTGGATGAAGACATCCCTTGGCCGGGCTTCCTTCTTGGCCAAACTCCTGCATCTATTTGGTACTGGTGTGCAGACCAGGTCATTGTTCAGAGAGTGCTGGCAGCAAAGAACATTATTCATGCTAAGTGCTCAACACTAATGGCTGGATTCCTCAAGATTCTGCCCATGTTTTTAATAGTCATTCCAGGTATGATCTCCAGAATTTTGTTTGCCGATGAAATAGCCTGCATTGGGCCGGAGCACTGCATGGCGGTGTGCGGTTCTCAGGCCGGCTGCTCAAACATTGCCTACCCTCGTCTGGTCATGGCTGTGATGCCTGTGGGACTCAGGGGCCTGATGATGGCAGTGATGATTGCTGCCCTGATGAGTGATCTTGATTCTATCTTCAACAGCGCTAGCACCATCTTCACCCTGGACATCTACCAAAGTGTCCGGAAGGCAGCGTCGCAGCGCGAGTTGCTGATTGTGGGACGAATGTTCGTTGTGCTCATGGTGGCAATCAGCATTGCCTGGGTTCCCGTCATTATTGACATGCAAGGTGGACAGACATACCTCTACATCCAGGAAGTTGCCGGCTACCTCACACCACCAATTGCCGCCCTCTTCTTGCTAGGAGTGTTCTGGAAAAGGTGTAATGAAAATGGGGCATTTTGGGGAGGCATGACAGGCTTCACACTAGGTACTGTACGACTTATCCTAGCATTTGTTTACCGCCAGCCTCGCTGCGACCAGCCAGATACTAGGCCTGTCTTCATTGTTCATGTCCACTACATGTATGTGGCTGCAGGGCTGTTCTGGATTTCAGGGCTGGTGGCTGTGGTGGTCAGTCTCATAACCTCTCCACCAGACGAGGAGCAGGTTCGCAGCACTACAGTCTGGGGGCTCTGCAACATTGAAAGGGTTCCCATGAAGGACAAAGAGGAAATGTACAGGCTGACTGAGAAGAGCCACTGCAATGGTGATGAAAGCCTACACAAAGCAATGCCTGCAGATGTCAGAAACGATAGATGTCTAGATGGGGCAGACATCAAATTGCTGGTTTCACCCACTGACCATGGCCCAGCATCCCTAAGTTCAGAAACCTCCCCTGCAACCACCCCAGCTGACCACTTTGGTAATGGAAAGCTGGAGATGATCCGAGTGGAGGACAGTAAAGGGGTGACCAGCAAGTGCATGCGTTTACTGGACTGTTTCTGTGGATTCAAGGAGGGATCACAGAGTGCTCAGCAGAAAGTGGTGCAGGATGATACACCATCTGTTGCAGAGATGCTTTATGAGCCACCTAAAGTTAAAGTTTTCCTCAACTTGGGCCTGGTATGTGTTTGCTCTGTGGCTATCTTCATGTTTGTTTATTTCTCATTGTAGTCCAACTCTGCACTGAACCAACAGAGGCTGGTGTGCGGGCTTTTACAAAGGCAAAGGTTATGTGAGGGTGGGACAGGCTGTTACAAACATTTGAATTTTCTGAAAGTTCGAAAAGCTCTGTCTGTAATATTTACAGTTGTCTTTTGTAGCTCTCTAACAGAGATCTAAGCTTGTTCTAATCATTTTTTTAATGATTAAAGCTTCACCATATAAGAAAAAATGTTCTGCTTTATGACTATGAAGCTTATGTGGGACCAGTGTGTCCTTTTTGTACAGTGCTTGTTAATCCTGCATTCAGAAAAATATCAACTGGGAATTTTAGAATATTTAATATTTGCCTTATTTGACATATGTACTTTTCATTTTTTGAATAATGTAAAACATTCTGTGATTTAAGATGATTGTCCCACACTTGACATTGTTGACACTGTAGGCTTAGACGCTGATATACCATAGAAATGTCCATAGTAACTCAATGTCGATTTTTAGCTTAAATGCTGTAACAGTTTGTTTCTGGTCACTGAACACTATGACTATATTTTCAATTCATTAAATCATATCAAAGCCTCTCTTTTATATGGGGACCATTATGAAGTTTGTAAAGCAAGAGTTAATATTAGTGCTATGAAGCATTGCTGTTGTTGCATGTGCCCAATTAATAATATAATTGATTTTATTTAGGTATTGTATCATGGTATTTAGGTATTGTATCATGTCATGCTACGTATTTGGTATTATGTATGTTGATAGAACAGAAATTGGAAAGACAAGCACAAGACTAAAATTTCGTATCTTTTTTTTTATGATTATTTTTTCTATAGAGATAATAAATAAACCTAATATATTATTGTACTCACCCATTTGTCTGATGACCAAATTACAGTCATATTTGGACCTGTGTAGCTATTGTTTATTGATATATGTTTCTACAACTCTTTTTGTTTCAGATTTTTTTTGTGGCTGTATTGTTACAACTCAAAACCAACATACAGCTTATTGTTCACTACTACTGAAGTTTAACAAAAAAAAGTGAGCTCAAGTGATTGTGTGTCATTTCATATATATATATATATATATATATATATATATATATATATATATATATATAATTATAATGATTATTATGGTTCACATCATTGAAAAGTATGATCAGTCTGTATTATGTCAGCATTGTACACTACTCATTCTGTCACCTACATATACATTTCTCCTATAGCAGGAACTCTCTTGTGTATCTACTGTGTGTGTGTGTGTGTGTGTGTGTGTGTGTGTGTGTGTGTGTGTGTGTGTGTGTGTGTGTGTGTGTGTGTGTGTGTGTGTGTGTGTGTGTGTGTGTGTGTGTGTGTGTGTGTGTGTTTGTGTATGTTATTGTAACTTTTAATGCACTAGTGCTAAGATGTAATTTAAAGTTGTTTTAAGTACATCTATTTTGAACCTCCCAACCAAATGTGTCTTAGTGTGTAATGCTTAAATGGGTGAAAAAAATGATGAATGGTTTATTGAATGTCATATTTGGCACATGATCAACAAGCTTTGTCATGTAGTGTATTTGCAGTTGTGATCAGCAGATAATTATAATGCAATTTAATAAATAGCACATCACCGGATGAGCTTGTTCACAACATTTTTATGGGTTATTCGGCCACTTTCATAAAACTGCAGGATTTCTGTATTGTGGTCTTTATTTATACAGTGTAAGGTGTAACAACACCACCTTAACCCTCAGAATATAAACTAACAATGGTTCATACTGTAATTTGATGAGTGTTGAATGACTCAGTCTAAGAAGCTAATCTGATAATGTGACAGACCAAAATTTAACCAGTATGAGGTGTAAATGATGCATAATATTATGGAGGTTCGAAAAGTGTTGATTGCTGTATGGGGAAACAGCTTTAAAACATTTTCTTTGTTTCTGAAAGAATATATCTTATTTTTATGGATTTTATTTTTAGAGACTGAAAATAAAGTTTTTTGTGGAGACAAAAAAACAAATGTGTTTTCATTCTTTTGGCTGGATATTATTCCATCAGCCATTCTGGAGCTAGACACACATTCTTGCCACACTGGGTAAAGGTTACAAATACAGTGAGGTTAATTTCAACATTCAGCCTTATGCATTTGAAATCAAATTATCATTTTGATGTGCATTTAATTTCCTATCAGGCCAGTTGTTTTGTAGTTAATAAAATAATATCGCAACACTAGAGACCTTCCTAATGGATCATGTGGTCATCAGCAGGTTCCATGACGATTTCTGTTTGTCAAGTCTAATTTAAAGAAATAGAAAAAGGATTTTTAAAAAATGTATATTAATGTATTAGTTGTTAAATAATGTTAACTCTATGTATCTCATTATGAAGATGGTAATGGCTCATTTCATTATTTCTAACAGAGCTAGGCAATATATAAATCCAGGCAGACCACATGAAAAAAATAAATATAAGAGCACCTCAAAAAACAGCAAATACATAAAATGTTGAATACATAAGACCCTTTTGTGCATTGAATCGAACGTGCAAATTGTGGCAACCGATCTGTGCAAATATGGGAGACTTGTTTCTTTTTGTTCTCTCGACAGCAACTCTGTATCTATCTGCAGGGAATGAGTCCAGTCCTATAGCAGTAATCCGAGAATTGCAGCTGATTCACCCCAATACCTTTAGTGGCCATTTGGACAGGGCTGGCCAAGTCTATTCAGGTTTCCAACACAGTATACAATATAAAAGAATGGAACAGACTAAATGGCATTTTATAGAACAGCTATCATTGTATCTGTCAGATATCATATGTATATGATATCAGCTGTTCTATTTTTAATCATACTCTCTAAATTTATTGTGAAAGCAACAATAATAACAACATTGATATGTTGCTGTTAGGTAAGAACATTGCTAAACCTCCAAATCATGTGGTTAGACATGAGACCATTGCTCTGTGCTAGTTGGTGATTGGCTGTAAAATAAATGTGTGGCTTTCAGAAGTCACAGTGATATGATTCTTTGTTAGCCAATGAATCATATCACTGATGCACTATGACACACACGCACACACACACACACACACACACACACACACACACACACACACACACACACACACACACACACACACACACACCACACACACACACACACACACCAACAGGGGAAGTAAGGAATAAAAACACATGTCCTACATTCTGGTACTTAACATTTTTTACCAGGTCATTTGGCAAAAGAAGTCGGATAATAATGCTACATTTAAAACAAGGATTTTGAATGTCTACATAAAACCTGAGGATGTGTCCAGTTCTGTGTCCTGTGGTAGCATGATGTTGACCCATGCAGAAAGATTTGATTATTGTGCATCATCCACCCAGCCATGAGTGTGATTTAAACATTTTCATTTCATGTGTTAAAGGACAGTGCAAAAGGTCAACTTTTACTTCACCTCTGCTGGGAAAAAACACAGCTTTTTGCACCCTTCACACCTACCATGATTGATACACATAAATAATCGGTTACTTAAAGAATACATTCTTTACACTTTGTCATTACTGAGATGATCAGACCATGTTAAAACACATCCTAACACAATGGTAAAATATACCTCTATTTTATTTTCTGTGAGATTCAGCACACACTGAATTTGACAGCTCTGAAATCCTCTTTGTCACTTATCATTCCACCTCTCCTACACGTTTTACTCCTCCACAAACCCCAGCAAAACTCATACCCTCCCTTCTGCCAAGAGAAAACGAATGATATTGTCCTTGTGGAAAAGTACTGGCATCCGGGCCAAGCTTTGTTCATTGTCTATTTTAGAGATTGAAAAGACGAGCACCAGCCTGAAACAAATAGCTCCAAATGGCTTCACACTATTGTGATCATGATGGATTGTCTAATTCAGCGAGACCTGTTACCACCACTTAATGAGCAAGGTCTTTATCCAATGAAACACCATAACTCAAATGTGACCTATTAAGTATTTAGTTTAGACCCATTGGTAGTCTGTGTGGGTGCAGTGACCCACACATCTACCAGTTTTATGTCTACTGTTAATTATTATTTGGGATGTTTTTGGGTAGTAATCTGCTTGCCACAGGTGCATAATACAGAGACATTCATGCCATGAATAGATCTCCTAAAGGCAGAACCTCTTGTCATCTTGACAAACTTTACTAATCTAGTGGTTCAGGTTATAGCGGGATGGCTACAGGGCATAGTGGCTTTTGGGGTAAGTAAGTCTGGCAATACTGCCAAAAGAGGTGGAATATAGGAATGTATCAGCTTCAACTTGGGACATGTTTGCAGAGCCTGCAGTACCCGAATCAGCAATGATGGTTGCAACTAAGTAAAGTAGCCAGTGTTTTCTATGCAGCTTATAACCCGCAACTTATTGACAGAGCTTTTCTAAGTAAGACAATTTCACAGTAAAAGCAGAGGTTTAAATAATAAAATGAATGATGGCCCTTCAGCTTCAGGGCCCTGAAAACTTGCATGCTGGCTCACTGTCACACAGTTGTGGCTTACTGGGACACTTAATAGAACAGACCTATATACACTCTTGCTTTTCCTACTATGACTAGTCAAAAATTGTTATTTTGTAGCAGCCATGCTCATTTAGGTTTAAACAGACATTATTTCTGTAGTTTATTTAGCTTTCGTGCACTCTTGGGATATTGTGTTGCACTCTACGATATGCGTTTCACCTTAAATGAATAGTTTTGAAAATGCAAATAACCACATCTCAAGCTTTGTATGTAACATGTTTGTTTAATCCATGGACGTACAAAAAAAATGACAAATTGTGATGTTACAGGGATACAGGGATATGTTACACTCAAGCTCTGAGAGTTGTGAGAGATGATGTCTCTTATTCTGAAGACAAGAAAGAAAATCTGTCATATATAACTCACCCCTGCCTACCAATTTACTGATTATTGTTTTTATTCAATATATATTTTTAAATATTTTTGATGCTTTCACTTTTAAAATATCCACCATATCAAAAAAAGACAAGTTGTTGTTCTCAAGCATCTATTTTTGAATGTGGCAGTGGAGCAATGATGTGGCCTATAGAAAACACCAACATCAAAATAATGCAGTATATTTACAAGTAGCAAAGAGGTAGTTACAATCACTTGTGTGTTTAATGCTAAGGTTGGTGTACTAAAAAAAACAGGGTCAAGAATGGAAAAAGGCATTCATGACTTTTTAATTCCTGAAATGTCTGATATGTTGTATTTCTACAAATATATTAGAAAGTTGTCAATAAACCAAACGAAACAAAAAAAATCTGTGGAGGTGAAGTAAAGTTGTTAGGCTACACATGCCGTGTTATGCCTTACTGTGATCTGGCACCTTCATCCAGTCATCCGTGATTCAGGAGATGACAGTTTAAAGCACGATGGTCAGGATGCAACCTCCATATGTTCCTGACAAAGCAGTAACCGCTGTACATTTGTACCATCTGGGTTAGACAGGGGTAAGGAGGGTTATAAAAGCATCATGGGCAGCATCGGGCCTGCTGAACTCATTTTATCCCTGTCAGTGATGTGTGGCTTATTTGTTAGTTGCAGAGAAAATGTAGATGTAAATATACTACTATGTAAATGTAGAGAATAAGCCTTTAAATGTATGATCTATCGCAGGTATATTAGTGGTATAATCCACTTAATATCCACAAGGCTTCCATGAGATTCCTGTAGTGTAGGCCATATAAATAACAAAGGCCTAATCAGCAAATTATTTCAAGCAAGTATAAAAAATGCCTGTATTTAACCAGGTATGTCATTAAAAATAATTTCTTATTTACATAGCAGATATGCAAAGCTCCCTGAGAGAATAAGATAGGGGCAGAAAAAAGACAGCAACAGATAAGCATTCACAACACAGCTTACTGACATACAATCACAACAAGCATCACGTGAGGTGATAGTCAGAATGCATCAAAGATTAAATATTATGTAACAGTCAGGAGGTGAGGGCCTTTTAGTGTGTCAGGAAATGTGCCAGTTAAACATGTCCATAATAAAGCTCTCATAAGATGACCTGGGAATATAATTTCCCAGGCTAAGTGTTTCTTGCAAACTGTCTTTTGACTCTAAAAAATTGCTGTCTTTTGTATTCAGTGATCTGCTCCATAGTAGACACACAGAGGCTGGGCAGAACCCTTCCTACTGAGCTTAGCAAGAGGTTTAGGGTGGAGCAGGGTTATTGGATACTAATGAAGTTCTACCAAGGTGATGCAGCAACTGCCAACTGATTACAAAAAGCCAGCAGACACTTCTCTTAAGAGCCAGACATCCATTTTTTAAAACACTGGTCCAAACAAACCATTCTCTTTCTTTACTTTTAACAGTGATGTGCAACTGAATTCCCAAAAATAACAGCCATCAACCGCTTCAAGTGATATTGAGCATAATTAACCAGGTATGTTAAGTCAGTTCAAAACTGAAAACTGGCTGCTAATCTCACTTCTGTAGGGAAAGTTAGAGAGAACTGATTTAAGAGCACAAATGTGCCTCTAAAACAGTAAAGATCAAAGATATTAATGCTTTTAATGGTGAGAAGCACTATGAAACGTCAGGTTTTGTTCTGTATATTTCTCTTATAAATCATCTCCCAAATATTACTGCAAAGGGAAGATGGAATTGTAGTTATTACAAAAAAACATTCTGCTACAAGAGCTGGGCAACATGGACAACATTCAATATAATGATATTTTTGAATAAATACCTTGATATCAGTGTTGCAATATTATTGTAGGCATGACTATTGGTGCTTTACAAAATCCTAGATTTTGCAAAAGTAATTGTTAGTCACAGATATAATTTAAGTAGAATAGTTAATTTTTTTTTTTAATTTTTATAATTTAGTAGAAATATACAAATATCATCTTATTATATATAAATCCTATTATATTCGGTAAGTTGTATTAAAAAAGGTGACATTATATTTGCATACCTTTTTATATGCACATTTAACGCCCCGCCTATCCATCAAGTGTAATCTAAGGTTCATATGTATATTTTGAAAATGTATATTTTAAAATGAGAAGACTTATCATGACATTATGGTATCCCGTATCTAAAGTCATACAGCTCATATCATAATATAGATATGATATTGATCGAAGTTTTAGAACACACTTTTATTAAAATGTAAGCAGTTTGTGTCCAATAAGTCAGTGTGTAAATCCTTCCCCATGTGTCAAACTACTTAATCCACATAAAAACATACACAGCCTGTATACGGAAACTGTGCCTTAAAACAAGCAGTCATAATTTATGTGAAGTTGTGATGTCACAATTATACAGCCACCATTCCCCCACACCCACCATTCACAGTCATTAAAATCAGCCAATCAGAGTAGAGACTCAGAAAGAAGCTTGAGAGAAGAGATGTTGAACTATAATGAGATGATCTTGTTCAAATGTATCTTGTTAGGGATGTCAATATTTAAAATAAAACAGGAAAGTGTATAATATGCAACATATAAATGGTAAAAAAAAGTCAATAACTATCTCCCTTTTTTAAGGTTGGATAGTTATTAACCTTTTACCATTTAAATTGAGCATATTATACAACATCTGTAGAAAAGCTGTAAGTCTATAATGTTACCAATTACTTGATTCCTGAAATTTGAAACATCATAGACTTACAGCTTTTCTGCAGAAATGGGCATAAATGAAGTCTTGAAAGCTGATCCAAACATTTCCTATAAGTGGCGTGATGTTGTACATGTAAAACGCGTAGGACAGTGAGAAACGAAATTTCGATTCCTTTGTATGTCAAGTACATGTGAAGAAATTGACAATAAAAATTGACTTTGACTTTGATTTTTGCTGGTTAATTAACAATTGTTAGGCTCCTCTCCTGTGGAATCGTCTTCCCGTTTCATCCAGGGGGCAGACACCCTTCCTACATTTAGGAACTGGTAAAAAAATGTTTATGTTTGAAGAAACGTATAGTTAAGTTCACCTGGAAGCTGAATGGATCCTGTCACCTCATCCTCCACCTACACCATGAATCAATATATGTCTGTTATTCTGTTTGATGTAATATCCAACTTTTTCTGTATTGTTTCAACCTGTACACATCATCCACTGCAGCCTGTCCATCCGTCTCTGTTACTCTTCCTGAGGGTTCTTCCGTTTTTTTTTCCCGTTAAAGTTTTTTTTTAAGGAGTTTTACCTTGCACGATGTGAGGGTTTAAGGACAGGGGATGTTGTGTTGCTTTTGTACAAACTGTAAAGCCCATTGGAGCAAATCTGTGATTTGTGATTCTGGGCTATACAAATAAATTGAATTGAATTGAAATTGAATAACCACTGTATATCAGTCTAGGTCTTTTTTAAAAATTCTACAGCTATGCAGAACCTAATGGTCTACAACTAGTTAGTCAGCAGTTCATCCTACAGCAAGATAATCCAAATCCTACCCCTGGGCTGTCAGATCAGGATCTATCAGATGAAACTATGCTAATTTACATAAAAACTGTAGGTAGTGTAACTCTAGAATCCATTTCTGATACAGAGTCAAGGTAGTTGTTAGCAAGCTGTAGCAGAATTCAGAATTCATATTAAATAGAACTAAGGTCTTTTAGTGGTTTTCTGACTAGTCAAAAAGTTACTTGCTATTCAGCCATTTTGAAACTTAAAAAACATTCCTGTTATTCTTTTTTTTTCGGGTGTCATTGGAAGCAGCAATGTAGGGAATGTGGACTTTAATGCAGCAAACACATCGTCAATGCATTCCTGTCATTCCCCATACACGGCCCTGCCTAAACCACGGCGGCATGCCTGGGATTCTGGAATAATCCATGGAATAAGGCCTCAATGGGAAAAGGAAATATTTACCTCTTTTAGTAATAACAGCAGGAAGAACAGTGCCTAGTGCTGCGACATAATGAATGAAAACCAGTGAAGCTTACACATGTGAAGCCGTTTCCTTTCTTTCAGGTATTAACCCACCAGTGACAACAACATTCTTTGATGGCTGACCAATCAACAACATGGCTCCTAAAGTGTCATTAAATCACTGATAAAGAGTCTGCTGATAAGGAATCAGCCGAGTTATTGATAACAGAGAGTTATGACACATTTAAGGAAGCAATACCTATCATCAACCGTTTCATTCTTGTATGTCATATTGTATATAGACAAAAACAGTGCTTATCACCCTTATGATACTGCATGGGACTATGAACTCACTGTCACAAATTCAATAAACTAGGTGAGGGTGTATGGAAATTTCTAAGAGAGAAAGGGAATGCCACAATGACTCATCTAATAAAGTTGAGTGTGTAATGTTTCAGGCTTTCTTGTTTTTTTCCCAGGGTTTGTCCATATGTCTTAGGAAATTGTATATTCATAATGCTATATGTGATGATAATGCTACATGGAGGCACATTGAAGACCCCCTTGGGTTTTTATTTTTAAAGGGGTGAGCCAGTGGTGTCATAACCTTGCACAAACCTGCCAGTAACACTTTAAAAATGTGCAATTTTCATACACAGGGATTGCAACGCAGGTTGCAATTTGCAAACTCGCCACGAGATGACGCCAGAATCTATACACTGTACATTAAATCATAACATTGTGGCCACTCATTAAAGACATGCTCAAAATAGGCGTTGATAAAGTCTGAAGAATCTTTTAGATTTGGAACATGTAAAACTGATTTTCTCATTTATGTCATGGCAGGCTTTGCATCGCATGCAAAAATAATGTAACTTTGACTGTGATGATAAAGACATTAATAAAGTACCTACAATAGAGGTCTGTTCCATTAAGAATCACCTGCAATATTTATCAAAACACAGTCTTGTACTGGCCTTAACATATAATAGCTGTAAGCTATAATAACTTGAACCTAATTTATGTCGATCTATCCTTCTCAGGCCAGAGTTCACATATATTTATCTTCACAACAGATCTGCGAGGGTCAGCTTTATGATGTCCTGCAACAGGTGGGAGTGGTTTTAGAAGCAAGATGCACCAGATGCACGTGTGGAAAAATACAGCTGTACTGTCACCCCTACGGACAAAAAAACAGGTTCTCTGCCAACCGCAAATTTCAAAGAGTGCAAAGTCATAGTTATACTCATTTATAAACTATAATCAAGGATGCTGACTCTGTGACTCTACATAAGGCTGATTTCTGTTACTGCCTTTTGAACAGCATAGCCCCAATGGCCCATAATATAACAGAAACTTAAAATATGAGGTAACACAACATGCTTTGAGTCTATGCATGTATAAATAAGCAGGTGCACTCTGTGAATCTGCATATCAAGAGTTTATGTAATACAAGCCTAGAACATTTATGGTTCACTGGCTCCTGTGGCACAGCCCTGTCTTTTGCATATGCCAGTCTTGCCTCAGGGTTCCCATTGCTGTTCTGGTGTGTCTCTGACCATCCACGTATAATCCAACCAGGCTTGTAATGACATCAATGTATCTCCGGTTATGTCAGTCCCTAGCTTAAATCCAGTGGGAGCTGTATGTTTTTTGTCATTTTTGCATTTAAGTAAGCACTGGAGTAGCGCATGTAAATGTGTTTACCATGTTTGTTAGTATTTACATCATATGGGCCTTTTTGCATATTTTTACATAGTTGTACAGTGGATTTTTCTCCCTTATACACATTAATAAATCTATAATTTGTGGTTTATTAGACATAAAATGTAAACGATAATAATAAACCCAGTAATGGGTACAAATATTACATACAGGTCATGTATTCAATACAACACCCATTTGAAGGGTCAAATATTCCAGTTTTTCAATAATAAGATAAGATAAGATAAGATAAGATAAGATAAGATAAAACTTTATTGATCCCACAACGGGGAAATTTGTGTGTTACTGCAGCGTTACAGATAAAGAAAAAGAAAAATAAAGTTGAAGAAGATAAAAAAACTATAAAAAAACACACAACACAATGTACAAATTCGCAGAATTTGTTAATCCGCATACACAGTATGCATTATCGACTGGATAGAAAATGCTAATAAATAGTAAGAAAAAAAGTATGCATAAGCAAGGCATATATACATACATACATGGACGTACATACCTACATAAATACACATACACACATATTTGCATATATATATATCAGGGGTACTCAAATAGAAATGATGATGGGCCACTTTTTATTTTTCCATTGACTCAACGGGCCATTTATTGACAATGTGTATGATGGATACCATAACAATGAAACATTTATTTTGAACTTTCCTTTTCATTGAAAACAATAATATAAGGGCCTTCATAAAATAAAAGCATACTTTCCATTTTGGCAGATAACTAAATAAAATAAATAAAACAAATAAATAATAGAAAACATTACCCTGTTAATAATCCAAAACAAATACCATTCAAACTGCCCATTTTGTGTGCTTTGGTTAACAAACTCAAGAACTTGTCACACTGTCAATAACGCTTAATGTGAGAAATGGCCTCGAGTGTCTTTGGCCAGCCTTTGGAACCTTGGCTTGAATGGTGTGACAGCCAGGCAAACACACTGATGTGTGTGTTCATTTGTGAGTCGGCTGCGGTACTGGTTTTTGACAATGTTCATGGTGGAGAATGCAGATTCACACCTGTACGTTGACACAAACATGGTCAGGATGTGAATAGCCAGCCTCTTCAGCAGAGGGAAATTGGCTGCAGTTACCAGGTTTGACCAGAAGGTGATGATGTCACACTGAGCCTCCTTGAGTGCAACGTTCTCTTGCAGGTCAATGAGCTCAATTTGCAGAGCAGCAGCTGGGATGTAAGGGAAGATTTGATGTGCTTCTGAGGAGAATCCTCTCACATCATTCACCAGGAATGGGTTACTAATGCAAAGAAGCATTTTCTCTCCCAGAATGAAATCATCAAAGCGTTTTTGGAAATTTGCAATAAGTTTCTCCAGAAATGGCATGTGCTTTTGGTGAGCTCCTTTTTCTTTGGTCTGCTCCAAAAGTCTGGGGAAATGGAGCAATTCCTCCTGTAAACAACAAAGAAAAATAACAATTAGGCCTACCATTTTCATCTCAAATTATTGTTATTATTATTATATTATTATTATTATTATTATTATTATTAGTAGTAGTAGTAGTAGTATTAGTAGTGGTAGTAGTAGAATTGTCATTGTTGTTGTTATTATTATTATTATTATTATTATTATTATTTCAAAGGACATTACAAAAAAAATAACAATGTGTGGTAGACAATGTGACAACAGCATACCTGTAAGTCACTCTTAAAGACCTGTAGTTTCCTCTGGAATGCCCGCACTGCTGACATCAGCTCGCACACCGTGTTGCCCTTCCCTTGGAGCTTCAGGTTCAGGTCATTCATGTGGGATGTCATGTCAGTCAGAAATGCCACTGCCTCCATCATTTCTGGATTTTGCAGGAAATCCATGAACAGTTTTGCTTTGGCACTTTTTTGTTGTGACAAAAATAGTTGTAGTTCATTCCTGATGGCCCAAAAGCGTTCCAGGACCTTGCCCTTGCTCAGCCATCTGATGTTGTTGTGTAGAAGCAAGTCGTCAAATTCAGCATTGACCTCCGTAAGGAATAACTTCAACAAGCGATGCTGCAGTGCAGATGATGCTCTCAAGAAATTAGCCAGCTTCATCATTGTGTTCATGATTTCAGCATAGATTTCTCCCAGACTTGCACACAGGATGGACTGGTGAATTATGCAGTGGTACGATATGAGTTGAGGGTGAAGCAGCTTCAGTCGCTGAACTAGTCCCTTCTCTCTGCCCATCATAGATGGTGCCCCATCAGTAGCCACTGACACAATTTTCTTCACATCAATTTCTTTTTCATTCAGAACTCCCATTACGGCATTGTAAATGTCTTCCCCCCTCGTCTGTCCGCACAGGTCTGCCATGCCCAACACATCTTCAATAAACTCCCCTTTTGACTCGTCAAAGTACCTCACAAACACAATCAATTGCGTGACATCGGTGGCATCAGTGGATTCATCCACAGCTATGGAAATGCACTCTGTTTTTTTTAATCCCATCACTCAACTGTCCTGCTACGTCACTAGCCAGCATTTCTGTGCGCCTGCATGCTGAGGAGTCGGAGAGTGGGATTTGGTTGATTAGGGCTTTCATCTCTTCTTTTTCTTTCCCTTCCAAGAGCGTGTCCATCACGTCAACCATGCACTCTTTAACCATCTCCGCGTCCTTGAATGGTTTCCCGTGCTTTGCTAAGCGCCACGCTACTCTAAAAGAGCATTCGGTTGCCTTTTGCTGTTTAGTCAACGAATTGTGGATTATTCTGCTGGATGTTTGATATGACGACATTAGGGAATTTAATTTAGTTGTTCTAATCGTGGAATTTTGCGGAAATGTTTCTTCGAAGTGCTTGTGTTTTGATTCATAATGCCGTTTAACATTGCACATTTTCACTGCCGCGACACTTTCTTGGCAAATCAAACACAAAGGTCGCGTGCTGGATGGTGGGAGAAAGAAGGCAAACCTCTCTGTCCATTCTGGGTGGAACTGGCGGTTCTCGCTGTCTACTTTTCTTTTTGGCGCAACCTTTGAACAAGCCATTGTGGCTGTGGCTCCGTAAAACGTGTCTGTCTAGTTTGCGAGTGTGGTGAGGGCTTGCTTGCTATTTGTTTATTATTGCCATGGAGCCAGTCCTCACATCTCGTTGCAACGTTGCAACGCGTTTCAAAATAAGAGCGCCTAGCGCATTTTTTTTTTTTTAATTAAAAATAAAAAATAATAAATCCGAACGGGGGCGACACGGTGGTGCGGTGGGTAGCACTGTTGCCTCACAGCAAGAAGGTCGCAGGTTCAAGACCGCCTTGGGCCTGGGTCTGGGGCCTTTCTGTGTGGAGTTTGCATGTTCTCCCCGTGTCTGCGTGGGTTTTCACCGGGTACTCCGGTTTCCTCCCACAATACAAAAAACATGCTCAGGTTAATTGGTAAACTCTAAATTGCCCATAGGTGTGAGTGTGAGAGTGAATGGTGTGTGAATGGTGTGTGTGCCCCACGATTGGCTGGCGACCATCTGGGGTGTATCCCTGCCTCTCGCCTTAACGCGCTGGGATAGGCTCCAGCAGACCCCTGCGACCCCGAAAGGGAATAAGTGGGATAGACAATGGATGGATGGATGGAAATCCGAACGGCTCACGGGCCATAAATAGACCCCCCGTGGGCCTAAGATGGCCCGAGGGCCGCCATTTGAGTATGGGGGATATATATGGACATACATATCCACGCACATACCCACATTTACACATACATAGCTAATGCACACTTAAGGTGCAGGGTGTGTGTGAAGAGAAAAAAGTGACCAGTGAAAAAGTGACAGGGACTACAGTGAGGTTTATGTTTATGTTATGTTATAAAGTCTTATTGCTGTCGGGATGAATGATCTGCGAAAGCGCTCCTTCTTGCAGCGAGGGTGTTTGAGTCTCTGGCTGAAGGAGCTGCTAAGCGCACCCACCACCCCATGCAGATGGTGATGGGGGTTGTCCATGATGGATGTCAGCTTTGCCAACATCCTCCTCTCTCCCACCACCACCACCGACTCCAGAGGACATCCCAGTACAGAGCTAGACTTCCGTACCAGCAGACTACTGCGTAGAACAGGGCAGATGCTACGACGGAGTCGTAGAAGGTCTTTAACAGGGTCCTGCACACACCAAAGGACCTTAGTCTTCTCAGCAGGTGAAGTTGACTCTGGCCCTTCTTGTACAGGACATTAATGTTAGTGGTCCAGTCCAGTTTGTTGTTCAGGTGAACACCCAGGTATTTGTAAGAGACCACTGTCTCAATGTCTTTTCCCTGGATGCTCACCGGTGTGGTGGGGAGGGACTTCCTCCTGAAGTCCACAACCATCTCCTTTGTCTTGCTGACGTTGATTTGGAGAGCGTTGATCTCACACCAGCTGACAAAGTCATTGATGACCCCCCTGTACTCCTGGACGTTCCCATCTGATACACACCCGATGATGGACGTATCATCTGAGAACTTCTGTAGGAGGCAGTTGTCCGAGTTGTAGCTGAAGTCTGAGGTGTACAGACTAATACTTAGTAATTAAGTGCTAGTCTATTAGTAGTTCAGAAATTGGATGCTTAGTGATAATTGATGAATTATTCACTATTTATTGTTTTGTTGACCAGATTTTTGTAGATAACTATAAGGGCACTCAAAGTACACATACCTTGTGGGGTGCTATGGATACACTCAGGAAACTTTGAACGCAATGTTAGCACAGACTGAGTTGAAATTATTTTGGTCCAAATATCTTTATAAGTAAAAAGACGTATCCAAAAACCTTTGTCACTATGAGCGACTTTACTGGCAAGAAGTAAAAGAATTACTCTAATGTCTGTTTTAAATATGCAGCTTCAAAGCTAAATTAACGTGGCTGTCAACAGGATACTTATTCAGCACTTTCTGCCCTGCTGGCCCATTGATGAAAGAAATCTGAATCCTAATTAAATACTAGTAACACTGTTGGAGAGAGAAAAACATTGTCTACAATCTAATGTTTAAATTATTCAGGTCTGTGGGAGTAAGATGATAATGTGCTCAAGATTTTTAATGATGATCACAAGAAAACCCAAAAACAAACAAACAGGCGAACAGCATAAAAACTATAATTCGTTGCTGATGGTAGATTTATGGATTTCTAACATTTAGAACTACATTATTACCAAATTCAAAGTACCAGCCAAGGTATTTTTTCACAATTCGGAAACCCATACTTTGTTCTTATACCTGAACTCCCAAGCATTAGAACATGATTTATAAACAATTATGAGACAATTAACAAAGACCTTTTACAAAGGGTAGTAAGTATTAAAAATGTCAAAATGCTTTAAAGCTGGACTACTGTAACCCTCAACATGTAAGACCTTTATTATTTATATTTCTAAAAAGGATGTTTCATGTTTACATGAATTTAAGATGAAGGTCTTGTTATGTTTCTCCCTAGTCCTTTAGGCTATGTAATTTTACACAATACAAACACTATTTCTATTTGTTTGTGTTTTTGTTCATACACTGTTCTATTTTCACAGTTTCACTTTACAGAGCAGTAAGTGAACATAGTGTCCTCCCCTTGGTGCTGGGAAATAAAAAAGATCTGATCAGAAGTGGCTCAGAGCCACAAAGCCCCTCAACACACCACATCCAGTTTCAAGCTTTCTTGATACCTGCTGGTCCCACAGCTTTACTTAAGTAAATATTACAAACTTGCTTTAACACAATAAAGGAAGGCAAAACATCAACTCAGAACAACTGTTAAAATTGCTATACCCTGAAAAACATTCCCCTGTGGTTATGCTGCCACTGTGTGGGTGAATTTGGAAATACAGATGAAAAAATATGAATAAATAAGAAGCCTTGACTGATTTTTGGTTTTATTTATGGATTTGTATTTTTCTAACTGAGGGTATTGTGATTTCCAGTGCCCTTTCTTCATTATCAGCTGAGGAAAATATCAGCATTAGGTCCACCAAGCATATTCAAGGTCATCACTTCCTCTTGTGAATACACACACGCACACACACACACACACACACACACACACACACACACACACACACACACACACACACACACACACACACACACACACAGATTAAAGAGTAAATAACATATGAGCAGTGATGTAGAAGGAGGAAACTTATGATTTTGCAGCTCTAGGTTTCTCGCTATCCTGCTCTTCACTCCAAGGATTTACAGCCCAGAATAATGTGGCCTCCAGAAATCCGGCAAAAGGTTGGTACTGTATAGAAAAGCTGAGAAAATACCTTATCCTGTATGTGTTTATTCTAAGTGAGAGTACAAAGTAATTCTGGAGCAATGTAATCACAGTCTGGGTACTAATTGACCTTTTGAAACTCCATAACTAACTTCTTTAAACACATATCACACTGCTGATTGTCAGACCTGTTTTATATTAGACAAATGGTCAGCATATGTACTGTTAAATATAACTCACCTTTTAACAACATTAAAGATTTTTTCCAGTGAAATCTCTATGTAATTTGTTTGGTCATTTTTTTTTTTGGAATTTCTTTTTTGAAAAAAATGCTTATTGGTGTTTGGTGAAATGACACTGGGTGGAAATTTACTTTTTAGTTAGCTTCTTGCTCCTTTTTATTCTTATACAGCTCTAAAATAACGTTTGCTTAAGTTCTGTAGTTGTAATAAAAGCAAATAGCAAACAACCAGAAAAGTGTCCCTGCTTTTTCCTCCAACTAGATGAGTGCATCTGACTGGTCTAACCTGACCCTTCACCTGGAAGGGTCCTTGACCAGCGCTCTAGGTCGTTACCTTGACAACTGGCGGCGTAACGTGACAGCTGCAGCAAGTGCTCTGGACAAGACCCTGGCAGAGGAGAACTTCAGGAACGTCATCTGGTATCTGGCAGTGATGATCGGCATGTTCGCCTTCATTATTGTGGCCATCCTAGTGAGCACAGTCAAATCCAAACGGAGGGAGCACTCTAATGACCCCTACCACCAATACATCGAGGAGGACTGGACAGCTCAGCTCCAACATGGGGATCTCACCCTGCCTAACTTTGGGGCGAGATAACGCAACAGTTAACTCTTAACAAATCATTAACACTGTAGATCTTGTAGAAGAACAGTGGCAGGATCAATGATCACATCTGTGGCCTAAGTAATAAAGTCTAATCAATATGGTGCATATCATTTGTGGTCAGGCTCCAACTTTTATCTATCAATAATGCATTTTCAAAGTGGTTCCCAAACATCATCTGATGTTGCCCTGAAGCCCTGGTCACCCATTATGTTCCAAATGTTCATTTAAGTGATTTTTAAATTACTCTTATTTATATAAGCAGAGCTTGTTCCAGTTAATTTCTCACTGATCCACAGATTTCCAATGACTTGGCTTGGTCTCTGTTTAAATTGCATAATTTTATCAGTACTATTACCACCACTGTTCACATTTCAACATTTGGTTTTAATTTTACTGACATGTTTCGACCTCTTATCTCACTTGCTTACTAGTTTAATTCCTTCTTCTCCTGCAAAAGTGACATTCCTGTGCTATGACATTATAGTTGCAATGATACTGGGTAATACTTACCACTAGTTGATGAGTAACACCTAATCAAATTTTATTGCATAAAATATTGTATTAGTTAAAAAAGAAATGAGGAAAGAATAAGGAACAATGTAATTGAAGAATCGTTAATCAGTACTTCCTAATAATTTCTAATGGTGGACCTTAGGTAAGAGACTGGAGATTCTATAATAATGAATCATAATGATTATTCGATGTATATCTGTGAGAGTAAATATACTCATAATCAGCACACATGTGTTATGTGTGTGTCTATTTTTCTTCTAAACACAAGGGAATATGTATTCTATATCTTTTAATAAAATCATGATATTATATTCTTTTTTTCAACCATGCTTAGCAACTCTGCAATCCCTCCACACATCTCCTTTAACATAGTAAGATGGTTTCATCTCGCTAAGCTTCTGAAAGTGAAAAGCTTCACTGCAGTCTAATGCCTATGCCTATGAGCACAATTTGGTGGAATTCCAATCCCAGTTTACTATGCAATGTACAGATGAAAGTAGACATTACAGTGAAATAGGAGACATCTGGAGTCAAAAGATCACACATTGAAATACAAATGTTCTAGAATCAATAGAACAATTATTTTATCTTAAATTGGTAAAAAAGATATATATAAGGCAGTCTTAAAAGGATCTTTTAACATTTAGGGAGTGTTATTACGGGCGACACGGTGGTGCGGTGGGTAGCACTGTTGCCTCACAGCAAGAAGGTCGCAGGTTCAAGACCGCCTTGGGCCTGGGTCTGGGGCCTTTCTGTGTGGAGTTTGCATGTTCTCCCCGTGTCTGCGTGGGTTTTCACCGGGTACTCCGGTTTCCTCCCACAATACAAAAAACATGCCCAGGTTAATTGGTAAACTCTAAATTGCCCATAGGTGTGAGTGTGAGAGTGAATGGTGTGTGAATGGTGTGTGTGCCCCACGATTGGCTGGCGACCATCTGGGGTGTATCCCTGCCTCTCGCCTTAACGCGCTGGGATAGGCTCCAGCAGACCCCTGCGACCCCGAAAGGGAATAAGCGGGATAGACAATGGATGGATGGATGGAGTGTTATTACTGCAGCACTTATACACACCAACCTGCAGATGTCAGCAGAGGATCCTCACTGAGAACTACTACTACTAATTGAGAAGGAGCGGAGATGAAGAGGAGGCTGAATGAAGGTGCAGCCCCTTCAGATTTATTTAAAAACGCTTTATGTAAATATAAAATGAAATCAGAATAAGGGGAATATTTCTGAGTAAATGTGTAGACTTGTGAAGAGCAGAATAAGCTAAAACCTGGTAAAAATATATTTATTACTCAATTCTGAACATAGCCTTTTGAGAAGAAAAGGCAAATTATACCAAAAGTTCAAGCATTAGTTTTATATACAGTAAATAAACACCTAATTTCATGAAAAACTCATTTGCAGAAAAAAACAAAACACAAATATTATTTGAGTTGCCATTTGCACACCTGTTGCCGGATTGTCTTGTGAGCTGTCACCTAAAATACTCTAGTACTGCTCTAGTACTGCACATCCACTTTACTTTTGGTCCTTACAGAGTGTAACATCTCAAAATAACTGAACCCCGCGTCCGAGGCTCATCATCCGTATCCTCAAAGAGACATCCCACTGATCAGGCAGCACAACTCTCTATTAAACCTCTGCTATCGCTCGTTCTCACTTGCAGTCTTATTTTTAGCATTCAAACAACTGGTCTCCTAAAAATGGGCCTGTCCTACACGGGAAGGGGTTTGAAGTGCTGCTATGTATGGTATCCGCCTCCCTAGTCCCCTTACAGGCCGGTCCCTCTTTCCCCTTTGTGTCTGTTGGAGAGAAGGAGGACCACGGTGGAAGAAAAGAGTTTCTGGGTTCTGAAGATGCTTGTAGAAGTTGGATTTTCTGCCACCCACGGACCCGCTTGCATTTACCTGAAAACTCTCCGCACCATTTCCCACATTCCCCTAACCTGTCACAGGGCTTAGGTGACCTTTACACTGTGAAATAAAGTCACACTCTGACTTTCGGGTGTGTGTGAGTGAGCGGCACCTCTGGACCATGCTCTCCTTGTGGTTGTTCCTGCTCCCTTGCCTGAGCCTGGTGTCTCTGGCCCCGGCCGAGAAGGGCCTAGAGTTCCCACAGTATGACGGGAAAGACCGTGTTCTCGACATCAACGATAAGAACTACAAGAAGGCCCTGAAGAAGTACAGCATGCTGTGCCTGTTCTACCACGAGCCTGTGCCGGACAGCAAGGAGCTGCAGAAACAGCACCAGATGATTGAGCTGGTGCTGGAGGTAAAGTATGAGGGAGATACAGGAAATACAACAAGCAGAGGAGAAGCTGAGATTTGACATAGAGAGAGGAGAATAAAAGGGAGATTTAAAATTTTTAAGAAAAGAAAGATACAAAAAAGGACATGGTTTGGTTTGCTGAAAGTAGGACAAGAGAGACCAGACCCACATAGTCTTTTTTTTTTAATTTTCATATTGATAGCTAGGAGTCCAATAAACAGGGAAACAAATAGATAGAAGATATGAAACGTCACATCTGATTTTAAAATGAGTCTGTATGACTTCTATCAAGGTCAGTGTGTATGTGCATGCACTCTGCTGCACAAAATCTTATCCAAAGAGAGGCAGCGCTGTCGCTTAAATGAATATCTCTCAGCACAGTTCATTGTGAGCTTGTGTCCATAGAAATACATCAAGCTAATTATCCTCATGAGTCCCTTCTGCTGGTAGAAATAGGCTAAAAGTTCATGCATACTATGCCTTTGAGCTGTACAAGTGAAGGGCACAACTGCTTTCTCCTCTGCTCTGTTTTTTTTTTGGTTGACTTGTCAAACCATAAATAACGGCTGCGTGGACATACTTAGTGTTTGAGCTAAACGGCTGAGGATAGGAGTCGGGTTGATACAAGATTGAGTGAATTTCTCTGTTTGAATCCCATACAGTGGGAAACATTGTGCACTTTGCCTCGTGTCATGTTACATGTGGTCGAGGCTGAGTTGCTCTTTGATCAGTTGAGGGGTAATCGGAGCCCACTCTTGCAGTCCTGGAATTAGCTTCTCTTATTATATACAGCACAGGTGGAGCCTGCTACCCAGAGATGAACTTGTAAAGACTGAATATGGTACACTAGTGATCACAGCTAATCAACATCTGTTGATGCATTGATTTCTGAAATCTGTTCACTTCTGTCTGTAATCAAGCTAAAAAGCACAACTTTACCATATAGAGAATTCCCCTCCATGCACTGAAGGCATCATATAAGCCATCCACTCTGACATATTGTAAAATAGCTTGCTGTATAATCATTTCTGGCTGTAGGGTCTTCACTTATTCAGCTCATCTACTTTACTCCACAGAACAATTGCCACGGTCACACTGTTACTTTGGTTATATTTAGATTAAGGCTGTCTAAGTAATTATGTAACTGTGTCTCTGTGGCCTCTAGGGCAGCTTCAGCCCCTTTTGTCATATCGTCAGATTTAGAAATACTGCAATTTTTTTCTCCTGCAGAGCCTTCCTCAATCTCCATTTTAACTGACCTTTTCCCCACCAAAACCTTAATTATCTTTTTATCCTTTTATTTATTTATTTACTTATTTATTTTGCAGCTTGTAGCTCAGGTCATGGAGGAGAAAGAGATTGGGTTTGGAATGGTCGACTCCCACAAAGATGCAAAGGTATCAAAAAAACTGGGTGAGTGCAAGACAGAAAATCTTCACCCTTTTTATCTGGTTGTTATATAGCCTCGGGTGAGGATTGCAGATAATAATTCATCCAGTTGGGAAAAGGCTTTGAATGCGTGGCAATATGTCCTTTCTCTTAATCACAGGCCTGGAGGAGGAAGGCAGTGTGTATGTTTTCAAGGCCGACAGGGTGATCGAGTTTGATGGCCTGCTCTCTGCTAACACCCTGGCAGAGTTCTTGTTGGATGTGAGTACACTGATGTAAGGGCAGACTCCCAGCTGCCAGGAGTAATCACCACCAGGCTGGTGGAAGTTGTGAGCTCACCCTGTTCTCCCCCCCCCCTGCTCTGTCCCTCTGTCTGTCTTCAGCTGCTGGAGGAGCCAGTCGAGGTGATAGGGAACCCTCTGGAGCTGAGGGCCTTTGACAGGCTGGAGGGAGACATCCGCCTCGTTGGTTACTTCAAGAGCGAGGACTCTGAGCGTGAGTGTGAGATCTGTTGTTTTCCCTGTGAATTGTACAGTCTCAACACAGCCCAGTCCCTTAGTGTGTGTCTGCTGTACTTGTGATGGGCTCCACCGTCGCCTCTTGCCCTTCATCATGACATGAGTGCATTTTAACCCACTCATCTCCATGGATTTACAGATCCATTTTTACCACCAGTCTTGTTCAGAGCACACAGCTGCCCCTGCCTTGTCCCCTCTGTGGAAGAACTGAGCCGAGTGTAATTTACTTGTGGCGATGAGCTGCGGCCACGTCCCATCTGACCAACTGTGGGAGCATTAAGTGGAGGTCAAAGTTCAGCTATTTCCGCTCCCTGATGTCCAGCCAACGATAGCATAAACAGATGTGTTATCAAGGAAACAAGACTTGCGAGATAATACATTATAACAACAGCGTTTGTGTGTGGACTTTCTCCCTGTTCTCTTTCATCCTCAGACTATGACGCATTTAAAGAAGCTGCGGAGCAGTTTCAGCCCTACATAAAGTTTTTTGCCACATTTGAGAAATCTGTGAGTAAGAAAGAAAGAAACATACAAATAATTGCACAGATACTTGAGACTTCTTTGAGTGATCCGCTTCTGCTGCTTCAGGTGGCCAAGGAGCTGACTCTGAAGTTGAATGAGGTGGATTTCTATGAGCCCTTCATGGAGGAGCCCATCACCATCCCAGGAAAGCCCCACTCTGAGGAGGAGCTGGTGGAGTTCATAACTGAGCACAGACGGTAAACTATGCAGTGTTAGATGAATGCATCTTGTAGTAAGATGCTGCAGCAAGTGAAAGAAGCAAAGGCACAGCACTCGTGAACTTTTCTTATGAAATTCCTTGTTTTGTTGTTGGCTACGGCCACAGTAGCCTGTGCTAGGGAGGAATAAAGTAGCAGCTTAACCGGTTAAATCTCATAACTTAACTCTAGCTTTTCTCTGGTAAATCCCTGCTTTACACTCATCTGACTCTGACCTGTTGCCAGGTGCTTGATGCCCTGATTGTAACAAGAACCTTTCCTCTTTTATTCAGCTGGGCTATGGGCCAGAAACATGTAATAACAACTTGTTTGTAATGGTAACCATGTCATAATGTTAGAAAAGTAATTAGATTACCTGTCACTGAAAAAAGCAATGCTGTCACTAACAGAGTTTATTTTAACACCATTATTCCCATCACTGCAAATATGTAGTGTGAGTTTTACATATTATAGCATCCATGGAGCAGCATATATTGTCCTGCAGCTCACAATGATTTTTCTGTGTCCTCAGGCCAACTCTGAGAAAGCTGCGTGCAGAAGATATGTTTGAGACATGGGTGAGTGGCAGAAGCAACATAAACAACGTTAAATTGAGTTTTTTTCCTGACATTACAGTGACCTGATATTTCTCTTTCTTCTCAGGAAGATGACATTGAAGGCATCCACATTGTGGCTTTTGCAGAGGAGGAGGACCCTGGTGAGAACATAAAATAACATTAACATAACATTATTTAAATGTAACACCTTTTATAAAACCAGGGAAATAGATGACAATAGAAATAGTACCTAGGACTTCACAGTTAGCTCAAAACTGAGCTAATGAGGTAACTTTCCATTTTAAAGATATTATAATATTAGCTGTTGGATCAGCTTGGAACATAAAAATCTGAAAGCCGTCATGTCAGACAAACAGGCCTTAATAACAAGAACCACATTTAAAAACAATACAAAAACAGGCTACTAATGAATAGTCTTTGAATTATTTTTAACCTTTTTTTCTATTTTGTACATTTTTTTTTCTTTAAGAAAAGCTCCTCTCGGCTTTGCAGAGCTTTTATAGTGAGGGTCAGCTAATTGTTTAGCTGATCAAGCCACGGTGTAATTTTTGGCAGTGTCACAAGCAGCTGTTCTGACAAAAAGCTCTAAAGCCAAATGTGTACCAAATGGCAAACAGACACAGTTAGTGACTGGCTGGTGAACAGAGAGGAATATATTGGGGGCTAAAACCACCTAGATATTTCCCTTAGGAAAAAGAGAGAATAAAAATAGAGCAAGGAGAGAGCAAATATCTATATAATGCATGAATCTCTCTGTTTATCTGTGTTTCTGTCCTTCTCTATTTTCTATGATTGGACATGCATGTTTTAATACATTTTGAATAACACATGATCAACGAGATGTTTTTTTTGAGAGTGCATGAATCAAAAAATGTGAAACTGTATCTTTGAGATGGACGGATGTGTTTTGGTCAACACTCTCAGCATTCAGGCAGCAGAGTTCTGATTCTACTGATGTCATTTGCTGTTTTTTTCTCCAGATGGTTTTGAGTTCTTGGAGATCCTGAAGGAGGTGGCCCGGGACAACACTCACCTACCAAATCTCAGCATCGTCTGGATCGACCCAGACGACTTCCCCCTGGTGAGCTATGATGCCTCCAACAAATAAATGGGCAAAATCAGCTCACAAGTTGCT